>CAUYRH010094121.1:0-23475 GCA_963574655.1 Perodicticus potto
AATCTGGACTCCGTGGGGGACAGACCTCCAGACCTCAGAGTGAGAGTGGAGGGGAGTGCCAGGAGTTTCAACTTGCAGGTAGAGAATATATACAGTTTTTATACAGTTTTATGCCTGGCAGGAGAGTGCCATGGCACCCTAGTAGGGGAAGGAGGTCTGGTTTTTAGAGGGTCTCTCCCGTGGGGTAGAGTGGGAGGACATCTGAACTCTGCTGGTTTGTTTGTATGGAGGTATGGTGTATACTGCAAGCCGCTCTCATGGGGGAGGGGACTCCCGTCCACTTGGCGATGTGCTCTGTACCTTTTATTTGTATCCTTGGGGTTGCAGGTCGCTCCAGCAGGGTTGATGTGCGTTCTTCAACCTTCTCTTTTGGCTCAGTTCCAAACCATTGGCTTTCTTGCTAAATTTCTGTCTTTTAACTCTCCTTCTGGATGGGAGTGTCTGCAGAAAGCTGGCTACAGACCGCCATTTCAAAAATCAGTCACGTTTTAAAAGGACATCAAAGTAACCTTTATAAAAATGTTCTGAGACTAAAGGAATGCATGATTAAGTACTAAAGAAAGGTATGAAGACAATTATCTTATCAAATAGAAAATGTTAACAAAATGATATCACAAAAAAAGAACCAAGTGGGAATTCTGGAGTAGGTACAATAACCCCTTGATTAAAAGAATTCAGTAGTAGGTATAAACTGAAAGAAGGAGTCAGTGAACTTGAAGATGAATTGATAGAGCTTAGCAACCTTAATAATAGGGAGAAAAAGAATGAAGCAAAATTAAGACAGCATTAGAAAAATATGAGATACCTTTAAATGCTTCAATATACATATAATACAAGTACCAGAAAAACAGGAAAAAAAGAAATAAGCATAAAGCATATTCTAAGAAATAATGGTTGACATATATAAAGTACTGAAAGAAAAGGCTTTCAGTGGCCAGATGCAGCAGCTTGCACATGTAATCCCAATACTTGCAGAGGCTGAGGCAGGAGGATCCCTTCAGTCTGGGCAACATAGTGAAACCCTGTCTCTTAAAAAAAATGTTTTATTTAGCCAGAGAAGGAGGCCCATGCCTTTAGTACCAGCAACTGGGGAGGCTGAGACAGGAGGATTATTTGAGCCCAGGAGATTGAGGATGAAGTGAACTATGATCATGCCACTGCACTTCAGCCTGGGTGACAAAGCAAGAACCCCAACTAAAAAAATAATAATGATGATGATTTAAAAAAAAGTGTCAACCAAGAGCCTCACTTCTCTATTTCAAAAATGAACATGAAATAAAAACATTCTCATTCTCTCTGCATCCACACCAGCAACTATTGCATTGGGACTTTGTGATGTTAAGCATTCTCACTGGGTTATGTGATCTTTCAGTGTGGTTTTCATTTGCATTTCCCTTATGATTAGAGCATTTTTTAATGTCTTCATTGCCCATTAGTCTATTTTCATTAGAAAAGTTTCTCTTCATGTCTCTTGCCCAATTTTTAATGGGGTTGTTTGATCTTTTCTTGTTGGTTTGCATGAGTTCTTTGTAAATTCGCATTATCAGTCCTGTATCATATGTGTAGCACATATTATCTCCAGGAACTGAAAAATATCTTCTTTCATTTTGTATATCTGTTTACTCTGTTGATTGTTTCCTTGGCTGTGTGGAAACATTTTAACTTGATCTGGTCCCATTTATTTTATTTATGTATTTATTTATTTATTTATTTATTTATTTATTTATTTATTTGAGACAGAGTCTCACTATATTGCCCTTGGTAGAGTGCTGTAGCATCACAGCTCACAGCAACTTCAAACTCTTGGCCTAAAGCAATTCTCTTGCCTCAGCCTCCCAAGTACTTGGGACTACAGGTGCCCCCACAATGCCCAGCTATGTTGTTGTCATTGTTGTTTAGCAGGCCCAGGCTGTAT
The DNA here is from genome assembly GCA_963574655.1 of Perodicticus potto. NCBI lineage: Eukaryota > Metazoa > Chordata > Mammalia > Primates > Lorisidae > Perodicticus > Perodicticus potto. The sequence goes on from CAUYRH010094121.1 coordinate 1,916, forward strand.
TTCAACCCACCAGCCCTGGGGTATGTGGCTGGTGCCCTAACCACTGAGCTATGAGTGCCAAACAATTTGTTTATTTTTGTTATTGCTGTGATTACCACTGGGGTCTTCTTCATAAATTCTTTCACTAGATCAACCTATATAAGAGTTTTTACAACACTTTCTTCTATAATTCTTATAGTTTCATGCCTAATGTTTAAAGCTTGAGTTAATTTTTGTGGATGGTGAGAAGTGAAGATCTTGTTTCAGTCTTCTTCATGTGGCTATCCAATTTTCCCAGCACCATTTATTGAATAAGGATTTTTTTCCCCAGTGTATGATTTTGTTTGCTTTGTCATATATCAAAGGTAATAAGAGGATAGTTTCTTTTTTTTTTTTTTTTTTGAGACAGAGCCTCAAGCAGTCACCCTGGATAGAGTGCTGTGGCATCACAGCTCACAGCAATCTCCAATTCCTGGGCTCAAGCGAGTATCTTGCCTCCACCTCCCAAGTAGCTGGGACTACAGGCGCCCGCCACAATGCCCAGCCATTTTTTTGGTTGCAGCCATCATTGTTGTTTGGCAGGCCCGGGCTGGATTCAAACCCATCCACTCAGGTGTACATGGCTGGTGCCTTAGCCCATTGAGCCACAGGCACCGAGCCAAGAGGATGGTTTCTTATGTGGATTCCCAGTTCTAATCCATATATCTATATCTCTATTTTTACGGCAATGCCATACTCTTTTGATGACTCCAGACTTATAGTAGCCTGAAGTATGATAATGTGATACCTCCAGATTTGTTCTTATTATGTAAGATTTCCTTGGCTATTGATGGTTTATACTAATTCCACATGAAGCATAGAACTATTTTTTCAAGATCTAAAAAATATGACTTTGCTATTTTAATGGAAATTGCATTAAATCTGTATATCACTTTGAGTAGTACAGACATTTTAACAATGTTGATTCTGCCAATCCATGAGCATGGTATATTCTTCCATCAGTTTAAGTCCTCTGGGATATCTTTTCTCAGTGTTTCATAGTTCTATCAATAGAGATCTTCCACCTCCTTTTTAAAATATCTTCCAAGGTATTTCATTTTCTCTGATGCTACAGTGAAGGGTATTGTGCCTTTGATTTGATTCTTAGCTTGACTATTGTTGGCATATATGAAAGCTACTGATTTGTGTACATTGATTTTGTAACCTGAAACACTTCTATATTTATTTATCAATTCAGGTTTCTCTTGGCTGAGTCTGTGGGATTTTCAAGGTATACAACTAATATCATCCCTGAAAAGCAATGCTTATATCTCTTCTTTCCCCATCTAGATATCCTTGCTATCCTTCTCTTGCCTCATTGCTGTAGCTAGGATTTCCAAATTGAAATAGTAGTGTTGAATAGTAGTGGAAATAGTGGGCATATTTACCTGGTTTCAGTTCTAAGCATAAATGCTTTCATTTTTCTCTATTTAATATGATTTTGCCTATGGATTCTCATGCATGGGTTCTGTTATTTTGATAAATGTCCCATCTGTGCCAATTTTGTCAAGTGTTCTTATCAAAAAAAGGGTGCTGAATTTTTTCAAATGCTTTTTCCTCATCTGTTGAGAGGATTATGTGCTTCTCTTATGTGTTATTTTGCTTCTTTTTATGTGGTGAATTAAAATTATAGATTTGTCCCTCAAGAACAAATGAAAAGAACCAATAATGGTAAATAAGAAAGTAAATAAACTCTATGAATATATACTTTCCTTGTATTTCTTAGCTTCTTTAATAAATATAAAATTAATTAAGAATATTATAACAATGTATTTGGAGGTTAGTAATATATTGTTATATATGTAGTTAGTTATATATATAGACTGAATATATATAAAAATAGTAGCATGGAGAGAATAGAGCCATATAAAAGTAATGATTATATAGTTGGCTGAATTGTTGGTATAAACCTGAAATGTAGAGTCTGATAAGTTTAGATTTTAGTACATGATAAGCCCTAGAGAAAACACTAAGGAAATAACTCAGAAAAATGTAGTGAAAAATTAGCAAAGGAATTAAAATTTTACAGTAGAAAATATTCACTTAGTGAAAAATAAAGTTATAAAGGACAAATAAGGGAATAAAGAAGGGCATGAGACTAAAAAACAAAAAATGTCCAACATAAGCCCAACTATATCAATAATAATATTAACTGTAAATGGATTAAATAATCTGTGCAAAAATCATAGATTATCAGGCTGGATAAGACCAAACTCTGTGCTGTCTACAGAAGACACACTGTATATGCAAAGATACAAACAGGTTGAAAGTAAATGATAGAAGAAGATATATCATGAAAACAACTGCAAGAAAGCTGAGTGAGTATAGAAATATCAACTAAAATAGACTTAAAAATGAAAAATATTATGAAAGATAAGGGAGGATATGTTATAATAATAAAAGGGCCAACTTATCAGTTTAATATAAACATGTTTATTATAAACATATGTACCTAGCAACAGAGCTTTAAAATTTGTAAAGCAAATACTGATAGAATTTATGCCTAAATAGATGAATTCAAAAATTATAATTATAACTTAATTTCCAATTATAATCCAGCTTTCAATAAGGACTAGAAACAATAAGCAGAATATCAACAGGTAAATAGAAGACTTAAACAAACTACATCATGAAGAGACTTAACAGACGCTTATAGACCACTGCTCCCAATAACAACAAAATGTTTACTCAAGTATACACAGAATATTCTGCAGGATAGACCATACAGTAGGCCATGAAACAAGCCTCAATTAATTTAAAATATTTAAATTGCATAAAATATAGTATCTAATCTTAATGAAGTAAAATTATAAATTAATAACAAATTTGGAATTCACAAATTTGTGAAAATTGAATAACAAACCCTTAAATAACAATGGATAAAGAAGAAATCACAAACAAAATTAAGAAACACTTTAAAATAAATGAAAATGAATACACAGCATATCAAAACTTATAAGAAGCAGCTCAAGCAGTGCTTAGAGGGAAATTTATAGTTGGAAATGCCTACATTAAAAAGAAAATTTTCAAACTATGTAACCTACCTTGAGAAACTTTAAAAAATGTAAACCCAAGGCAATTAAAATGAAAGAAATAAAAATTAGAATGGAAATTAATGAAATAGAGAATATCAAGAACATTAGAGAAAATTAATGAAATCTAAAATCAGTTATTTGAATGAATAATAAAATTGGTGAAGCTTTAGCTAGACTGGCCAACAGAAAAGGGAAGATTTAAATTATTAACATGAAAGGTCTATGACAGAAGCAAGGAGTCACAGGCATTAATGGTCAAACAGTCTCATTTTAAGTCAATAAAAATTGGCATAATCTATTAAAAATAAAAACTCTAAAATATATGTGAAAATAAATGGAAGTAAAGGACAGCAAGGGCAATTTAGGAAATGTGGTCACTGTTGTAATCATATACGTTTCTGAACACATTTATCCTGTTAGTAGGGTTTGTATAAAATAGGAATAATTAGTTATCAGGTTTAAAATTATATTTTCTCTATTAAACTTAGCCAATTATCATAGCTATGGATAGATGATTTGTAAGTATTTTTAAATTATCCTAGGTCACTGTATATCTCCTCCAACCAGAATTTAAATTCTTCAAGTGTAGCAGCATTATTATCTGGATATTCAGGTTTTAAAATGTTCTACCACAGCCTATGACAGTGCAAAGCTTATAACATAATTTATAGATGTCAAATGACCAGCGACATTGCAAGAATACTCTCATACAACACTAGTTTGTATTTTATTACTCAAGTAACTTACACTCACTCATACTCGTTGAAAATTAAAACATAGAGTTAAACAAACAAAAAAATATAAAATAAATTATTTCTAATTTTGTTCCTCCAAAATAATCCATATTTTGTAGAATTGTGATCTGTGTGAGATACTGCTAATGGTAATCCATATGTAAATTTCAAATCCATATGTAAATTTCAAACTAACAGGGCTATTGAACAATTTGTTATGTTCTCTCTCAGAAGTCAAGTTTCTGTTCTGTCTTTTACTTGATTTTAGGTCTCTACCCTCCCACCAGTGGAAAGGTCTATATTAATGGATATAACATCTCAAGGCAGATGGTCCAGATTAGAAAATCCTTGGGTTTGTGCCCCCAGCATGACCTGTTGTTTAACTACATGACAGTATCAGAACACCTGTATTTCTATGGTGTGGTGAGCCAAAGAAATTTTCCTTTTTCTACTTTATTCATTTACATCAAGTAGATTGCTCTCGATATCCTACTCTTTTAAAGATCACATTTTTATTTTCATGAATTCATCTTTAAACATAACAAGAAGCAAAGGGAATAAGCTACTACATGGGGGATGTACAAAAGGGGCTATTACACACCAATGTTAAGGTAGAAGCAATCCAATAAAAGTTCTTTGTTATACTTACAAAAATTTTTTTCATTTTGGTTCAGAGTTTCCTACCTTTTTCCCATCTCCTTTACCCCCAAAACGGAAAAATAAAGAGGAACATTTGGTAATATAAAAAAAAAAGAGCTGCTATAAAATATTTCTAGGACTAAAATAGGTAGCAACATGTGAGCTCTGTCTCTTCTTTCCAGATAAAAGGAATAAATCAAAAGAGAATTCCTATGGAAATCAACAACATGCTGTCTGCTTTTAAATTGCTAGAAAAATGTAATGCATTATCAAAGTCACTGAGTGGAGGAATGAAGCGCAAACTCTCCGTCATTATAGCACTTATAGGAGGCTCCAAGGTAAAATCAATAATGAAGGAAAGGAAGGAAGGAAAGAAGGGAAGGAAGAAAAATATGGATTCCCTTGCACACTGCAGCTAGTTGAAAAGAATCAGCTAACACAAATTTGAGAACTTCTATGGATGTAACAGTCAAAAAGGAATCTCCTAAATGAAAATCAAAGGGATTCACATTATCAACCTTGTTGATATAACATGGCCACTAGTTTGGAATTATTACAGCATTCCTAATTGAGGTTTTTTCTAAACTTATTTTAGATTAGTTGAACAAGTGAAAACTGGTAAGACAAGAGGGACATCAGGACATAGTATTCAACCATGTTCATAGAATTATTCTTCTGGTCTTTAGGTAGTAATACTTGATGAGCCAACGTCTGGCATGGACCCAGCCTCAAGGAGGGTCACCTGGGATCTCCTTCAGCAATATAAAAAGGATCGTACTATCTTACTGACCACCCACCATATGGATGAAGCTGACATCCTTGGTGACCGCATAGCCATCATGGTCAGGGGATCCCTGCGGTGCTGTGGCTCTTCAGTTTTCCTGAAAAAATTATATGGTCCGTCTCCCTTTGCTTATTCTTAGGATAATGATTTCTTAATATTCTTCTAACATAAATTTTATTGGTTTTCTCTTAATCTACAGAAAAATTCAGTGATTCCCTCTTTTATATTAATTGGGAGTCAACTATGAGACCTTTGAAATAATGCTCATATTTTCTTCAAAATTAAAAGTTATTTTGCACTTAAATGTTCAATTATCCAAAATTCATGTTCCTTTCTTTCATATGACTTCTATTTAAATTTAAATGTGTTTCAATGTATCAGTGCCTTCAAAATAATGAGAGAAAGAGAGAGAACTGGATAGATGATGGATGAGGAATAAATAGATAAGCAGACTGTTGGATTAAGATTAAGAGGGGAAGTGCAGGAAATTGTATATCCCTTGTATCTTTTGTCAAACCAGAATTAAATTGCTTTTATAAGAGCAGAATAATTTATTGCAATCCAAAGAATGTTTCTAAACATTAGAATGTCAAATATGTACTAATAGCTTCCTTATATTTGTTACGTCATTTTTTTTATTTCAGGTTAAAGTGAGGATACAATCAAGTCACAATATTTGAATTTGTTAGGTAGAGTACCTGTTGTAGTTGTGTTTGAGACACAAAGGTGTGCCATGCACACCTACATTGTGCCCACAATTCAGTGGGAGCACCCCAAAACCCTCCTCCTTCATCCCCACCCCCCCAACTTGAGTGGAAATGAGTTTTTCTCCTGTATGTACATGAAGTACATTGCCTACTGCCTTCATATTAGTATTGAGTACATTGGATATTTGCTTTTCCTTTCTTATGCTACTTTTACTGAGAAGAATGTGTTTCCATTCCATCTGGGTTAATACAAAAGATGTGAAGTCACTGCCTTTTATGACTGAATAATATTCCATAGTATACATATAACACAGTTTGTTAATCCATTACTGAGTTGATAGGCATTTAGGTTGTTTCCACATTTTGGCAATTGTAAATTGAGCTGCAATAATGAATCCAGTGCATATGTCCTTATCATAAAATGATTATTTTTCTTTGGGGTAGATGCCTAGTAGTGAGATCATGGAGTCAAAGGGGAGATCTAATTTGAGTTCTTTGAAGATTCTTCATACTTCTTTCCAAAGAGGCTGTATTAGTTTGCAGTCCCAACAACAGTGTAAAAGCATCCCCCACTCTTCACATCCACTCCAGAATTTGAAACTTTGGGACTTTGTGATGTGGGCTAATCTCAATGGGGTTAGGTGGTATCTCAGGGTGCTTTTGATTTGCATTTCTCTTATGATTAGGGACAATGAGCATTTTTTTCATATGTTTGTTAGCCATTTATCTGTCTTCCTCTGAGAAGATTCTGTTCATATCTCTTGCCCAGTGATAAATGGGATTGTTAGCTCCTTTTCTGTTGATTAATTTGAGTTCTCTATAGATCCTAGTTATCAAGCCTTTGTCAAATTTGCAATATGCAAATATATTTTCCCATTCTGAAGGTTGTCTGTTTACTTTGATTGTTGTGCCCTTAGCTGTGCAGAAGCTTTTCACTTTAGTTGAGTCCCATTTGTTTATTTTAATTGTTGCAATTGCCTCAGAGGTCTTCTTCATAAAGTCTTTCCCCAATCCAACATTTTTAAGAGTTTTCATATATTTTCTTTGAGGATTTTTATCATTTCATGCCTTAGATTTAAATCTTTTATCCATCTTGAATCAATTTTTGTAAGTGGTGAAAGGTGTGGATCCTGTTCAGTTTTTTACACATGGTTATCTTGTTCTCCCAGTACCATTTATTGAATGGGGATTCTTTTCCCCAGTATATGCTCTTACTTGGCTTATCAAAGATCTGATGGCTGTAGGAGATTAGTTTCATTTCCTGGTTTTTCTATTCAGTTCCAAATGTCACTGTCTATTTTTGTCCCAATAGCATGCTGGTTTGATCTCTGTGGACTTGCAATGTAGCCTAAAGTCTGGTGTGGTGATTCCTCCAGCTTCGGTTTGTTTTTTCATTTTGTTTTGTTTGATAATTTTTTGCAAAATCATAACTGTGTACATTGATGCAATTTTGGTGTTCAGTGTACGGTTTAATCAGATATACAATGTGAAATGCTTACATTGAACTGATGAACACGCCCATCACAACTATACTATTTTCTTTATAGTTTTGCATCATGCACATTAGGTGAGCTCCCCCCAAATACCCTTTTTCTGTCTCCCCCCTCCACTCTCCTCTCTCTTCTCTTCCCTTTTGCTTTCTGAACTACATTTATGTTTTTACCATTTGTATGAATGTGTAAGTGATTATATATTGATTTCATATAGTAGTATTGAGTATATCGGATACTTTTTTTCCATTCTTGAGATACTTTACTAAGAAGAATATGCTCCAGCTCCATCCAGGTAATCATAAAAGATGTGAAGTCTCAATCTTTATTAGGGCTGCATAGTATTCCATGGTGATATACCACAATTTGTTAATTCATTCATGGGTCAGTGGGCACTTGGGCTGTTTCCACGTCTTGGCTATTATGAATTGGGCTGCAATAGACATTCTGGTGCAAATTTCTTTGTTGTAAAATGATTTTTGATCATCTGGGTATATACGTAGTAGGGGAACTGCAGGATTAAATGGTAAGTCTATTTTTAGTTCCTTGAGGTTTCTCCAAACTTCTTTCCAAAAAGGTCATATTAGCTTGCATTCCCACCAGCAGTGTAGAAGTGTTGTGTTCCCTTCTCTCCACATCCATGCCAACATCAGTAGTTTGGGGATTTTGTTATGGGGGCTAATCTTACTGGAGTTAGAGGATATCTCAAAGTGGTTTTGATTTGCATTTTTCTGATGACTAAAAATGGGGAGCATCTTTTCATGTGTTTGTAGGCCATGCACCTATCTTCCTCAGAGAAGTTTATGTTCAAGTCTCTTGCCCACATAGAAACGGGGTTATTTTTTCTTTTCTTATTGATTAGTTTGAGTTCTCTGTGGATTCTAGTTATCAGACCTTTGTTGGAAGCATAACGTGAAAAATCTCCCGTTTTGAAGATTGTCTGTTTGCTTTATTTACTGTGCTCTTGGCTGTGCAAAATCTTTTTAATTTAACCAGATCCTAGTATTTTTGGATCCTAGTATTTAATTTAATCATATTCTTGTATTTTTGGTATTGCCATTTGTCTATGCATGGCATCTTCAGTTGGATCTCCTTTGTCATTCCTTAGGTGGGTTGATCTACTCTGGTTATTTGTGTTGCCAGAGTTATTTCTTTGGTTCTGCCCCATCTTTATTTTCCACCATTTGGTTATTGGAACTGGTAGTGTGAGACTGAATTGGGGTTCCCAGGTAGTAGAGTTAATCAGCCCTTTAGCATCGTCCTAGGCTTTGTAATTGTGGTTTATACCCTACAACCTTACAAAGTCCCCTTTCAGAGTTTTGGCTGGAGACTCTGAGGACCTACATGGTGAGATAATGCAAGCTGGCTCTGTTTGAAATCAGCCAACTTCTACCTTATCCTAGGAAACAATGATATTAGGTGTAAATCTTGGCTGTGGAGAGATACAGACAGTTACAGCACCATGACCCCACCCTTTAGTTATTTTTCCACTACAGAACTTCAAAGGTCAACCTCAGAGTGTCCCCAGACGAACAGCCCCAGACATGATTTCCAATTAAATTGTCTCGGGCAGTACAAACCCTGCTTAACAGAGAGGGATGCAAGGGTCTCAAAGTATTGGCTCAGGGGCTAGTACTTCAGACCACCATGTGAGGGGGGAAGGGTGGACTGGGAGTTTGCAATTGTGGGGAGAATATTTGTTCAATTTTATGCCAGGCAGGATGATGTCTAAGTTCACAAGTGGGACCTCCCTGCAGAAAGAGACCCAGTGTTTAGCAGCTCTCTCTAGTGAGGTAAAATGAGAAATCTTTTGTTCCCTGCTTGCTAGCAAAGAGCCCATGGGGCAGGCCTTCTGCTTGTGGGATGGGTCTTCCGTCTTCTAGTTGATAGGCTTTGTACCTATAATTTGTTTTCTTTTTTTTTGAATTCTTTATTAAAACATAACATGTACATTAATACATTTATGGGGTAAAATATGCCTATTTAATATACAATGTGAAATGCTTATGTCTAACTGATAAAAATGACCATCTCCTTGCTTATTTGTTTTGGCAAAACATTCATGCTCTATTCTTAATAGTACAGAAATATATCTTTGCATTATGCACATTACATTGGATCCCCCCCAAAGCCCTCCCTCTTCCTAACCTTCCCTCTCCCCTTCCCTCTCTTTCCTCTTCCCTTCTTCTTTCTGGACTACAGTTATGTTTTACCATTCCTATGAATGTGTAGGTGATTATATACTGATTTCATAGTAGTATTGATTACATTGGATACTTTTTGTTCCGTTCTTGAGATATTTTCCTAAGAAGAATATGTTCCAACTCCATCCAGGTAAACATTCTTGAATGCTCTTTCTTGGAGTCACAGCTTGTGAAATTTCTTAGCTCATCTCCCCACCTTTGGCATCATAGCATCCGATTATGACCAGTTTTTCTCCCTCTGCCGAGGGTTGCTACTAGTTGGGCACCTTTCCAGAATTCCTCTTAATAATTCAGTTTTGATGGATGATAATGTATCACAAACCTCTTTCTATATGTATTCTCAGTGATATTAATTTAAAAGGATCAGGAAATGCAGCTGGCCCAGAACCTGGTTCAGAACTTACAGTGTAAATGCAACAGGTTTAGCCACCAGTTTTTATTGTTTTATACTTTGTTTCTCAAGGTCACATTGCTTCTCATTCCATTTGACACAGTGACTCTCACAGTCAAAAATCTAAAAGACTGGAGTAATGTTCCATAGTTAGTTACAAAAGGCTCTTCTGGGAAGGGATAAGGTACAGTTCACAGCTTTGTTTTATTACTAAAAATGCCTTGGCTAAGAGGGTCATTATTTAGAATTTCTTATCCATCAGTCTTCTTTGACTTCCTAAATAAAATTTTAACACTTCGTCTTCAGTATTTCTTTTTTTTTTCATGTTTTTTTATTAAACACTAATCTAATAAAATGCATAATTTACTTCCACTTCATTAATTATCATCACTTCTCTCTAGAAGAAATGCTTGTATCAAGGAAGAATTTTTATTAATTTAAGTATAACTTATGTATAGTGAAGTAGGTATATATTACATGTCAATTCAACGAGTTTTTGCAATTTTATATATTCATTTGACTGTAAGAAAAGCAAGATGCTAAACAGTTTCATGACTTTAGAAAAGTTTGTTATTTTGTTCTCCATGCTAACACTTATAAGATTAAGTCAATGTAGTCAGGAGTTGAGCTGGGTTTGGGTTTTATTGTTATTATATTTACCATAACAAAATCCATGGTTCACCACCAGTTTCAAATTCTTCTTGCAATACCTTGTGCTAGGCATGTGGGCTAATTTGTCAAAGGATTTTTCTTAATGTTCCTGTTACACCTTCAGCTTTAATCATTTTCTGTGAGGCTGCTCATACAAGTTTCTTATCCATTGCTCTTTTCCCTCACAAAGTGGTACTTTGCTGTTAATAGTTATTTGGTGCTTGCTCACCTAGGGTTGTTGATTGGGGGTAGCATTCTCTGATGCCATGGTTCAACCTCAGTCTTAGGTGGACTCTACATCCCTGGGACTTGGGTGGGGAGCTTTTTCAGTGGCTCTCCCCCTCCCACAGCATTAAAAGGATGTCAGGACTCTGGTGGTTTCCCTGACTCTCTCTCAAAGATATTAGTTTTATTCTGTTCTCTTCTCGTACCTTCAATGGATTGTCATCATCATATGGGCTGTGGACAAATGGGTTTTCAGATCCTCTCCTAGCACCTGAAGCCTTTTTCTACTTAGAAGACAAGGATCTAGGTGGGAATCTAGGTAGGATCATAATTCCCAAATATCTTGACTATCTTCCAGTGATGAATATTTCTTGCCAAGGTCTCTGCCATGGAGGATTTATTTTACTATTCCTCAACATTTCTCATAAGTACCCAGAAAGTCCATAGATAAAACAATACTAGTGATTGCAAACTAATATTACACATTTGTATGGACCTCTCCAAAGATTTCCACACATATTAAACATATCATAAAATACAATATAATTTTTTATTAAATTATAGCAGTGTACATTAATGCAATTATGGGGTACAATGTGCTGGTTTTATATACAATTTGAAATATTTTCATCAAACTGTTTAACAAAGACTTCACAGCATTTACTTAGTTATTGTGTTAAGACATTTATATTCTACACTTAGTAGATTTAACTTGTACCCTTGTAAAATGTACCATAGGTGTGGTCCCACCAATTACATTCCCTTCACTCATCCTCCCCCTCCCCTTCCACTCTTCTTTCCCCTTCTTCTTGTGCGATAGTTGGATTATAGCTTTCATATGAAAGTGTGGGTGCTTATAAATTAGTTTTATAATAGGGCTGAGTACATTGGATTCTTTTTCTTCCATTCTTGAGATACTTTGCTAAGAAGAATATGTTCCAACTCAATCCATGTAAACATGAAAGACATGAAGTCTCCATCGTTTTTAAGGCTACATAATATTCCATGGTGTACATATACCACAATTTATTATTAATCTATTCATGGGTCGATGGGCACTTGGGCTTTTTCCATGACTTAGCAATTATGAATTGGGCTGCAATAAACTTTCTGGTACAAAAATCTTTGTCATAAAGTTATTTTTGGTCTTCTGGATGTATACCTAGTAGAAGAATTGATGGATCAAATGGTAGGTCTATATTTAGATCCCTAAGTGATCTCCAAACATCTTTCCAAAAGGAGAGTATTAGTATGCATTCCCATCAGCACTGCAGAAGTTTCCCTTTTTTCCACATCCAAAACAACATCTCTGGTTTGGGGATTTTGTGATTTTGGCTCCTCTTACTGGAGTTAGATGATATCTCAAAGTGGTTTCAATTTGCATTTCTCTGATGATTAAGGATGGTGAGCATTTTTTCATGTGTTTGTAGGCCATGTGCCTATCTTCTTCAGAGGAGTTTCTCTTCAAGTCCCTTGCCCACCCTGAGATGGGATCACTTGTTCTTTTCTTGCTAATCCATTTTAGTTCTCTCTGGATTCTGGTTATTAAACCTTTATTGGATACATAACCTGCAAATGTCTTCTCCCATTCTGAGGGCTGACTGCTTGCCTTACGTACTGTATTCTTGGCTGTGCAGAAGCTTTTTAGTTTGATCAGGTCCCAGTAATGTATTTTTGGTGTTACTTCAATTGCCGGGGGAGTCCACCTCAAAAAATATTCACTCAGGTCAATTTCTTCAAGAGTTTTCCCTGCACTTTCCTCTACTAATTGTATAGTTTCATGTCTTAAGTTTAAATCTTGAATACAGTGGGAGTCTATCTTAGTTAATGGTGAAAAGTGTGGGTCCAGTTTCAGTCATCTATAAGTTGCCAGCCAGTTCACACAGCACCATTGGTTAAATAGGGAATCTTTTCCCCACTGAATGTTTTTCATTGGCTTATTGAAGATCAAATAACAGTAAGTAGCTGGGTTCGTCTCTTGATTCTCTACTCTGTTCCATATATCTACCTCTCTGTTTTTGTGCCAGTACCATGCAGTTTTGATCACTATCAATTTATAGTATAGTCTGAGGTCTGGTAGCACAATTCTTCTTGATTTGTTTTATTTCTGAGTAATGTCTTGGCCATTTGAGGTTTTTTCAGATTCCATATAAAATGAAGTGTTATTTTTCAAGATCCTTAAAGTATGACAGTGGAGCTTTAATAGCAATTGCATTAAAATTTTATGTTGCTTTGGCTAATATGGACATTTTATTTATTTATTTATTTATTTTTTTGAGACAGAGCCTCAAGCTGTCACCTGGATAGGGTGCTGTGGCATCACAGCTCACAGCAACCTCCAATTCCTGGGCTCAAGCGAGTCTCCTGCCTCCGCCTCCCGAGTAGCTGGGACTATCGGCGCCTGCCACAACGCCCAGCCATTTTTTTTTTTTTTTTGGTTGCAGCCATCATTGTTGTTTGGCAGGCCCAGGCTGGATTCGAACCCGCCAGCTCAGGTGTACGTGGCTGGCGCCTTAGCCCATTGAGCCACAGGCACCGAGCTGGTAATATGGACATTTTAACAATGTTGAGTAATCCCAGTCATAAGCATGACATGTTTTCCCATTTGTTAACATCTTCAGCTGTTTCTTTTCTTAGAGTCTCATAGTTCTCTTTACAGAGATCTTTCACGTACTTTGTCAGATAAACTCCCAAATATTTCATCTTCTTTGGCACTACTGTGAATGAAATAGAGTCCTTGACTGTTTTATCAGCTAGACTATTGTTGGTATATATAAAGGCTACAGATTTATGAGTATCAGTTTTGTAACCTGAGATGCTGAGATGTATTTCTTGATCACCTCTAAGAGTTTTGTAGTAGAATCCCTGGTGTTTTCCATATATGCAATCATATCATCTGTGAAGAGAGAAAGTTTGATCTCTTCTGACTCTATATAGATACCTTTGATTGCCTTTTCTTCCCTAACTGCAATGGCTAAGACCTACATTACAATGTTTAAAAGCAGTGGAGAAAATGGGCAACCTTGCTTGGTTTGTGATTTGAGTGAAAATTATTTCATTTTGACTCCATTCAATATGATATTGGCTGTGGATTTGCTGTAGATGGCCTCTATCAGTTGAAGAAATCTCCCTTCTATACCAATTTTCTTAAGTGTTCTGATCATGAAAGGTTGCTAGATATTATCAAAAGCTTTTTCTGCATCAATTGAGAGAATCATATGGTCTTTGTTTTTTGTTTGTTTATGTGATGAATTATATTTAAATATTTGTGTATATTGAACTAGCCTTGAGACTCTGGGATAAAACCCACTTGGTCATGGTGTATAATTTGTTTGGTGTGTTGCTGGATTCTGTTTGATAAGATCTGGTTGAATATTTTTACATCAACATTCATTAGTGATATTAGTCCATAATTGTCTTTTCTTGTTGGGTCTTTTCCTGGTTTGGGGATCAAGGTGATGTTTGCTTCATAGAATGTGTTGGGTCATATTCCTTCTTTTTCTGTATGTTGGAAAAGATTAAGTAATATAGGTACTAGTTCCTCTTTAAAGGTTTGGTAGAATTCTGATGTGAAGCCATCTGATCCTGGGCTTTTCTTTTTAGCGAGATTTTGTACAGTTGATGCTATTTCAGAACTTGATATAGGCCTGCTCAACATTTCCACTTCATTCTGGTTGAGTCTTGGGAGGTGGTGTGCTTCCAAGTATTGGTCTATTTCCTTCAAATTTTTGTATTTCTGAGAATAGAGTTTCTTATAATATTCATTAAGGATTTTTTGAATTTCTGAGGAGTCTGTTGTTATTTGATCTTTGTCATTTCTGATTGATGAAATTTAAGATTTTACTCTTTTTTTCTTGGTTAGGTTAGTCAAAGGCTTATCTATTTTGTTGATCTTTTCAAAAAACCTACTTTTCAATTTATTGATCTGTTGTATAATTGTTTTTATTTTCAATTTCATTTAATTCTGCTCTAATTTTGTTTATTTCTTTTCTTCTGCTGAGTTTGGGATTAGAATGTTCTTCCTTTTCCTGTTGCTTGAGGTGTCCCACTAAGTTGTTAACTTCCTCTCTTTCCAGTCTCTTGAGAAAGGCTTGCAATTCTATAAATTTCCCTGTTAGGACTGTCTTTGTAGTATCCTACAGGTTCTGGTAATTTGTGTCTTCATTATCTTTTTGTTCCAAAAATTTAATAATTTCCTTGTTAATCTCATCTATGACCCAGCTATCATTCAGCATAAGGTTATTTAGTTTGCATGTCTTTGTATGAGTATGCAGATTCCTGTTGTTACTGAGTTCAACTTTTTTATTTTTAGAGACAGAGTCTCACTTTGTCATCCTCAGTAGAGGGCCATGGCATCACAGCTCACAGCAACTTCCAGCTCTTGGGCTTAGGTGATTCTCTTGCCTCAGCCTCCCAAGCAGCTGGAACTACAGTCACCCATCACAATGCCTGGCTACTGAGTTCAAATTTTATTCCATGAACGGTCTGAGAAGATGCAAGAAATAATTTCTATTCTTTTAAAATTGCTGAGGTTAGACATGCAAACTAAGATGTGGTCAATTTTGGAGGATGTTCCATGGGCTGATGAGATGATTGTGTATTCAGGTGTGTTAGGATGAAGTGTTCTGTAGATGTCTGTTAAATCTAATTATTGAATGGTTAAGTTTAAGTCTAAAATTTCTTTGCTTAGCTTCTTATTGGGGGCTCTATCCAACATGGCCAAAGCCGTTGTAAAATCTCTGACTATTATGGTGCTGGAGGAAATCAAATTGCTCATGTCTGTTAGAGTTTCTCTTATAAATTGAAGGGCATTCTGGTTGGGTGCATAAATGTTAATAATTGAAATCTCATTATGTTGAGTGTTACCCTTAACAAATATGAAGTGACCATCCTTATCTTTCCTTACTTTTGTTGGTTTGAAGCATATTGTATCTGTGAATAAAATTGCAACACCTGCTTTTTTCTGATTGCCATTTGCCTGAATTATAGATGACCATCCCTTCACCCTAAGTTTATACTTATCTTTTAAGGTAAGATGAGATTCTTATATTCAGCTGATATCTGGCCTGAGTTTTTGTATCCAGTCAGCCATCCTGTGCCTCTTTAGAGGACAATTTAAGCCATTCACATTAATTGAGAGTACTGATAAGCATTGGATTATTTTGGGTGTCAAATTTTTCAAAAATCCAGTGGAAATTTTTAACCCTTTTAATACCATGGAAGTTAGGTTTTGATCAAAATTTTCTGAGTGAGTTTAGTTTGGTGGTGAAGCATTGTGGTGGTCATTGTGGAGGATGGGTCTGGGAATATCCTGGAGAACTGGTTTAGTTATAGCAAATATCTTCAACATGTGAATGTCATTAAAGTGTTTAATTTGTCCATCATAAATGAAACTCAGTTTAGCTGGATACAGTTTCCTGGGTTGAAAGTTATTTTGTTTTAGGAGGTTAAAGGTCAATGACCACTGTCTTCTAGCTTGAAAGGTTTCAGCAGAGAAATCTGTGGTCATTCTAATATTCTTCTTCTTCTAGATTATGGGTTTCTTATGTCTGGCTGCTTGCAGAATTTTCTCCTTCATATTAACTTTGGTGAAGTGAATTGTAATGTGTCTGGGAGATGCTTTATTTGGATTGAGTCATGCTGGGGTTCTGAAACTGCTATCTGAATTTCTGAATCTCTTGGTAGGTCTGGGAAGTTCTCCTCCATTATCTTGGAGTAGAGCATCTGGGCCTTTCCAAGCAACCTCATCACCTTCAGGAATTCCTATAAGGCAAATATTAGTTTTCTTCTAATTATCCCAGAGCTTCCTGAGAGAATGATCCATTTTTGCTCTTCACTTCTCTTCCTCTTTGAGCTTTTGGTAGTGTTCAAAAGCTTTTTCTTCAATGTCAGAAATCCTTTCTTGTTCCATTCTTTTACTGAGGGATTCTACTGTATTTCTCAGATCTTTGAGGACTACATGTTCTTATTTCAATGGGTCAGTATCTTTGGTGATTTTGTCTTTGAATTCATTGAATTCTTAAGACAACTTTTGACTTGTTCCTTGAATTTCTAATTCCAACTTTACTTCCATTCTGTTAATCTTATTTGCAATCCAAATTCTAAATTTGATTTCTGACTTCTCATCCATTTGTTTATGAATGGGATCTTCTGGTATGTCCACCTTGTTGTTCCCTGGAGGAGTTGATCTATTCTGATTATTAATGTTGCCGGAGTTTTTCCGCTGATTCTGCCCCTTGATTATTTTTTGCCATTTGGCTAGATGAGCAGATAAGGTGAAATTGGGTTGGGGGCTCCTTAAACACAATATAATTGTTTTTTGAGTCTCTTTCCATCAGTTCTTCTCCCTTAGAGATAATTTCTTTCCAATTATATTACTGTATATCAGTTTACCTGTTTTTGAGTGTCACATTAATGAATAATATACCACATTTTTTTTGTTTCTGATTCATTTATTTTAGCATGATATTTTTATGATTCTATATTGTTGCACATGTCAATATTATACACATTCTATTCTTCATGGATTTTTATGTTGTTTTAGGATATTTTTGATTTTCAAATATCATGACAAATGTGCCACAAACCTGCTTGTGAAAAACTCTCTCGTTGATAGAAGTTTCTCTTGGATGAAAATACTTAATGGTGGAGTTTTTTTGTACTTAGCAGCAGAATACTGGGTCAAAAATTGTGTTCATGTTCTGTTAAAAGGTTCTCCAAAGTGCTTGTAACATTTTATATAACTCAGCATATTTGAGAATTTTAGTTGCTGCATATCCATACCAAAATTTTAGTTGGTCTGTTGGACTTTAGTCATTCTAGTGGGTGTGAGACAGCATCTCTGTTTTTTTAATTTGCATTTCACTGAAAGATAATATACTAGGTAAATCTTCACATCTAATTTGACTATCTGTGTAAATTCTTTGGTGAAGTGTCTAAGTCTTTTACCCAATATTAGAAGTTGATTGTCTTTTTTGTTGTTAATTTGTAGTTCTTTCACATATTCTTGATGTGAGTCTTTTGTCAGATGTATCTATTATGGATACTTCTCCAAATGAATTGCTTGCCTATTCATTTTAATGGTATCTTTATAGGAGTGTACATTTTTAGTTTTCAAAACCCCAATTTGCACTATTGAACAGTAGGTGTACTTTTAGTTCCTTGAGTATTTTCCAAACTTCTTTCAAAAAAGGCCATATTAGCTTGCATTCCTCATGGAAGGAGCCCAAGTGCCCACTGACTCATGAATGGATTAACAACTTGTGGTATATGTATACCATGGAATACTATGCAACCATAAAAAAAGATGGAGACTTCACATCTTTTATTTACCTGGATGGATCTGGAAAATATTCTTCTTAGTAAAGTATCTCAATAATGGGGGGAAAAGTATCCAATGTACTTAATACTACTATGAAATTAATATAGAATCTCCTACACATTCATGTGAATGGTAAAAACATAACTAGTTCAGACAGGAGGGAAGAGGAAGCACAGGGGAGGGGAGGGGGGAGACTGGCAGGAGGGAGGGTATTTGGTGAGATGTCACTTAATGTGCATAATGCAATGGTACATTTCAAAATTATTAAGAATAAAGTATAAATGTCTTACCACAACAAATAAGTAAGCATGGTGATGGCTATGTTAATCAGTTAGATATAAGCATTCCACATTGTATATCAAATTAGTAATTGTACCCCATAAATGCATCAATGAACACAGTGATATGATTTAATAAAGGAAAAAAATGAAAAACCCAATTTATTGATTTTTTAAGCTTTTTTTTTGTTTCCCTTTTTTTCTGGGATTTAAATTACTTTTGAGTTAGATTTCTTGGTATTATTCTTCTTGTCACTAATGGCTGTGATAAATTTTTGAAGGATTTGTTTTCTTCCTGTGGTTCACTTTGGAAGCCTCCTATTGCTTAGTCTTCAAATTCATCAGTTATATTTTCTGCAGCATCTAAACTACTGTTAATTCTATCCAGTGAAATTTTTATTTCAAATATATTTCATATCTTAAAAGTCTATTTTTTTTACATCTTTTATCTCCATCTTCATTATATTTTTGTTTACCTATTGATACATGCACACATTTAACATTTTCTGTTTAACATTTGTGACTGTCATTTCTTGGTCTATTGACTTTTTCCTTATTGTGGATCACATTTTCTGCTACCTAGCATATCTAGTAACTTTTGATTGATCACTGTAAATTGTGAACTTTGCATTGTTGACTAACTGAATTTGGAGGGGGAAGGGATTCCCTCTCCAATAATTTCTATATCTTTTATGTGACTAATCCTCACCACACTTTGATCTCCATTTTGTCAACCCAGTGGAGACCATTAGGATCTGTTTGCATTCTCCTTTCCTGTATCTCCATTCAGAAATTGACTCCTAACAAAAATCTGGGTTGATCATACATATTCATCTTATGTATTTTCCTTACAGAGGAATAATTGCCCACAGTTACATGTTGTCCAATGTCTGAAAACTGTTGGTTTGTATTTTTTCTTTTTTATTTGTTTAAGATGAGAGTTTGGGTTATGTCCTATTACCAACATCAGGACCATGAACTAAACTCACCTTCACTTATTATAGATATTTCCAATGGATATGTAATTTTTGCTTGCCAGATTTTTTTAAGGATTTTAAAGATGTCATTTTACAATAGCAGGATCTGGTTGCTCTTGTGTCCACTGAGAAACCATTTCATTTTTATCATTAACCTCTTATGTGTTTATATGTCTTTTTTCCTTTAATGTTTTTAAGACTTATTTAGTTTTTATCTTTAGAAATGTATATATGCCACACTTGGGTATAATTTTCTTTTTGTTTAATATACATGGGATTTTCTAAGGTTTAGAATTACATGGGTTGATTTTTTAATACATTTTTATTGAAACAATTATCTGACATTACCTCTTCAAATATTTCCTCCTCTTCTGGTACTTGTTACTCATGTTAGAAATGTTGCTATTTTCACATACATGTTAGATTCTTTGTACTCTTAAATTCTGCTTCCTTTTTGTGTCTCAGTTTGTATCATTTTTAATGATCTATTTTCAATTTTTTTGATTCTTTTTTGTCTTCTATCTAGACTACTGTTAAAATCATTGAATGAATTCTTCACTTGCTATGTATTTTTTAGTTTTTCTATTTACTTCTTTTTCTATAGTTTTCAATAATCTGTAGAAATTGCTCATCTATTTATACCATGTTTTCTTCTTTTCTTTTAGATTATTTAATATATTTATCAAGGTTATTTTAAGGTCTTCATCTCATAATTTCTACATCTGGGTCAGTTTCTTTGTTGGCTTATTTTTGCATCATAATTTGGGGTTTTTTTAATTTCTTTGCATGTTTTATAATTTTAATCATATCACTTATGTGAATAAAATGATACTTTAGTGTTCACCACATCCTAGAGTGTCCTAGGGGTATTTTTCTCTGCTACCCTAGATGACCCATACATTCAGAAGGCCAGTAAAGTAAGTACCAGAAGACACACGGTACTTTAGGAGATTTCTTTAGTTCTCTGAGGAAAGGAATTTTTATCTGATTTTTCTACTGTCTGGAATATAATAGGTACCCAATATTGAACATTAATGTCATTCTCTACATTTCATTATTAATAGGATGAGAAGCAAGACAACAGAGACTTTCATGCTATCTTCACTCTATCTTGTCATATAATCCAGATTATATCAGTCCCTAAGAAAACTAATGAAACTATTAAGAAATATTTATTAGATTCTCAAATGATTTGTGACATGCCCAATCTTCTTCTCATTCACCAAGCTATGGAAACTCTAATATAGTCTCACAAGAGCATGGGAAGTGCAAAATTGTTTTATTTGTTTCTCTAAATGGTTTTTCTCAGGTGTGGGATACCACATAGTTATGGTGAAGGAACCTAACTGTAATGTTGAAGAAATCTCAAAATTGATTCAATATTATACACCATCAGCTACTTTGGAGAACAATGTTGGAACTGAATTATCATTTATTCTGCCCAAAGAGTATGCACACAGGTATGGATTCTGAGAGCTAAATGGGTGATTTCCAGATAGCAAGAAATCACTGTTACTCTTTCTAGTTAATTCAGGCTTGGCAAGGAGAGTTATTTGGCAAGCAAAAGTCCTGTCATAGCTGCCACTTGCACTAAAGATAGAAATGTCTCCTAATGGCTGTAGCTTCCTGGGGCTAATTGGTGGTAACTGATGGTATATTGTTGTGAAAGTAAAAATTACTCCTGGTGAATAGAGTGAAGGGAAATATTAAGATATTGCGAAGAAAAAAATAAGATTGCTTGGATGGTGACTCTTGGAGTCAAGATGACAAGAAGCCAGGGGAAATAGTTAGTTTGAATTATTTGAATTATAGAATTATTATTCCTCAAAGAGAGTTGGAAAGATAATAGCTTTTCCTAGGATAACTATCCTAAAAAAAAAAATGAGATGAAAACAAAGTATATTTATCAGTGAGCTCTAGTGTTTGATTTTTTATTATTATTATTTTTTATTGAGTCATAGTTGTGTACAATAATTCAGTTATGGGGTACAGTGAGTGGGCATCATATACAATCGGAGATATTTTTATCAACCTGATTGATATAACATTCATGATATTTTCTCATTTACTATGTGAAAACATTTTTGATCCGTATTTAGAAGTTTT
>CAUYRH010094122.1:0-20926 GCA_963574655.1 Perodicticus potto
TTTATTTATTTATTTTAGAGATAGAGTCTTACTTTGTCACCCTCGGTAGAGTGCTATGGCATCACTGCCCACAACAACCTCCAGCTCTTGGGCTTAGGTGATTCTCTTGTCTCAACCTCCTGAGTAGCTGGGACTACAGGCGCCCACCACAATGCCCGGCTAGTTTTTTGTTGCAGTTTGGCTGGGGCTGGCTGTGAACTCACCACCCTCAGTATATGGGGCCGGCGCCCTACTCACTGAGCCACAGGTGCCGCCCTGTGTTTTCTTTTTTTTTGAGACAGAGCCTCAAGCTGTCACCCTGGATAGAGTGCTGTGGCATCACAGCTCACAGCAACCTCCAATTCCTGGGCTCAAGCGAGTCTCCTGCCTCTGCCTCCCACGTAGCTGGGACTACAGGCGCCGGTCACAACGCCCGGCAGTTTTTGGTTGCAACCGTCATTGTTGTTTGGTGGGCCCGGGCTTGATTCGAACCCGCCAACTCAGGTGTACCTTTATTTTTATTTTTTTTTCCTATTTTTTATTTTTAAGACATTTTAACATATAAAGGATTTGGATCCTAAGGCTGATACTACAAATAATTTTTCCACAATTTGCTTTATGTCCGTCAGTCTCATTTTTCAATAATGAAATAGGATTTTGTTTCTTAATATCAAGATTAAAATTTGTGTTTTCTCTACCAGCCTTTGGAAACCTATCTTGGTAATTTTAAAATTGGAGGCAATTCTGAATTGTATGAATAAAATTTTACTATTTAAATCTTCAAATTCATATTTCGAGATTTAAAAATAATAAGGCATGTAAAACTAATTATTTGTTGCTGAACTTGGTCTTTCTAGGCAGTTATACTTAAGCATGAACATTGACGACAAACTGGAAGGATTGTTTCTTAAATGTGGCGGCATAGACGAAATGCAGTCTTCCAGGGCAATGGTTGTAATGGGTGGAGTGTCTGGCCAGTCTACTGTGTCTGGAGAGCTACAGGAGTCAGTACTTCAGGATCGAAGCATGCCTCACCAGGAGATCCTTGCTGCAGATGAAGTGCTACAAGAAAGTGAAATGAGGCAACAGGATATGATATCACATGATGAACTCATGGTCCATGAGGAGACAGTGAAAAATGATGAAGAGCAGATGGAAACACATGAAAGACTTCCTCAAGGACTACAGTATGCCCTTAATGTTCCTGTAAGTAATTCCTTCATAAGATGATGTAGTAAGAAACTTAATTTGTTTTAGGTAATACTGCAAGTTATTAAGGAAATTTCAGAAATTTTTTAAAGGCTAAATAGTGCTCTTGAATAGATATACTGAAATATAGACAGATTATGTTTGAAAGGCAAAATTAAGTTTTTATATTACATTATTTTAGACACTTTATTTTTTGGGGATACCATTTATTTGTCTAGCAGAATTTACCTTGTATATTAAGTTTTAATTGCTTAATTTTTAAAGACATTTAACTTCTGGATTTCTTTTTAAAGAGTAGAAAGTTCGAAGTGTAAACATAACTAGAAGAATATCACACACTCAGAGGGTTTTCTTTAGATTTTGTTAACTCCCGGGAATTCCCTCTTTCTTTATTTTTCTTTCTGATTTACCCCTATTCTCTGTCCTCTTTGCATTCTCCACTTGGTTTTTCTATTTAGTTTTTAAAGTATATCTGCCTTTTACTCTTTCCCATCTACCCTAGACATTGCTTAGGATGTGTTTTTTGGTAGGTGCCGGTATCTTTCTTGCCACTTTCTCCTTTTGTTTTTACCCAATGACCAGGAAAACCACAACCATAATGTAATTTTTACCTCTTCTTTCTGTAGTATTAGATCTGTGTTCCTTTCAGTTCATCTAACATACTGTACTTTTTCTTTTGCTTTAGGGTCTTCATATATCCTGCTTGGAATGTCATTCTTAGATATACCTTGTCCCTTCTTTTCTTTTTCTTTTTTTTTTTTAACCTTAGAAAGTGCTTCATTGGCAGTATCCTGCCACTTTTGTTGACTCTTGGTTGAGTTCCTGTGATAAGAACTTGTGATTATTTCTTTAGTGTCTGTGTGTCTGATAGATTGTAGTCCCTGTCATGGCAGGAGTTGTGTCTTATTTTCCTCTATACCCCAGGTGTTGGCACATGGTGTGAATGAAGGGATAACTTCCTGTAGTTGTGTTCTAATATATGTATTCGCTAACTTTTACCTAGCCTATTGCAATATCCTTTTCTTCTTTAGCTTGTTGATGTGATGGATCATACTGGTTGATTTTTATTTTTATTTTTTTATTTTTTGCAGTTTTTGGCCAGGGCTGGGTTTGAACCTGCCGCCTCCGGCATATGGGACCAGTGTCCTCCTTTGAGCCACAGGCATTGTCCCATACTGGTTGATTTTTTTTTTTTTTCTCTCTTTTGAGACAGAGCCTCAAGCTGTCACCCTGGATAGAGGGCTGTGGCATCACAGCTCACAGCAACCTCCACTTCCTGGGCTTAAGCGAGTCTCCTGCCTCCGCCTCCCAAGTAGCTGGGACTACAGGTGCCCGCCACAACGCCCGGCCATTTTTTGGTTGCAGCCGTCATTGTTATTTGACAGGCCCAGGCTGGATTCAAACCCACCAGCTCAGGTGTTTGTGGTTGCTGCCTTAGCCACTTGAGCCACAGGCGCTGAGCCCATACTGGTTGATTTTTGAAGGCTAAACCAGCCTAGCATACTTGGAAGGAATCCACCTTGGTCATGGCATATATATTTTTTTATACATTGGTGGATTCAGTTTAGTAATATTCTGAGGATTTTTATATCTATGTTCATGAGAGATATTTTGTAGTTTTTTCCCCCTTATAATGTCTTTGTCTGGTTTTAGTATTAGGGTAATGCCAGTGTCATAGAATGAATTTGGAAGTATTTCCTCTGCTTCTGTCTTCTGGAAGGTATTGTAGAGAATTAGCATGATTTCTTCCTAAATGCTTGGTAGAACTCACCAGTGAACCCTTCTGGGTCTAGTGCTGTTTTGGAAAGTTATTAATTATTGATTCAATGTCTTTTATAGATACAGGTCTATTCAGATTGTCTGATTCTTGTGTGAGTTTTGGCACATTGTCTTTCAAGGAATTTGTTTATCTCATCAGTGTTATCACACATGTAGGGACAAAGTTGATTGTACTATCCTTTTATTTTATTTAATTTATTTATTTTGTAGAGACAGGGTTTTACTCTATCGCCCTCGTTAGAGTGCCATGGCATTACACAGCTCACAGCAACCTCCAACTCCTGGGCTTAGGCGTTTCTCTTGCTTCAGCCTCTCGAGTAGCTGGGACTACAGGTGCCCACTACAATGCCCAGCTATTTTTTTTTGTTGCAGTTTGGCTGGGGCTGGGTTCGAACCTACCACCCTTGGTATTTGGGTCGGCGCCCTATCCACTGAACACAGGTGCTGCCTGTACTTTCCTTTTATTACCTTTTTAATATCCCAGGGGTTGAATGGAAAAAGCAAGTATGCAATGTATTCAATACTAATGAAGCCAGTAGACAAACTAATAATACATGCCAAACGAGAGAAAAACTCAATTTAATTGAAGTTGAGAAAGGGAGAGGAGGAAAAGGAAGAGGGCGCAGGGAGGGGGATTGATGTGCTCCCCCCAATGGGCGCAATTATGTGGCACACCTCCTGAGTGCCGGACATAGCTACAACAGGGACCTTACCTAAGAATGCAAAAATTGTAACCTAATCGTTTGTACCCTCCTATTAATTTGAAAAAAAAAAAAACCAAAAATATCCCAGGGGGCTCTATTGTTGTCCCCTCTTTCATTTCTGATATTATTTTTGTTTTCTTTCTTTTTTTTTAACCTTTTCCCTATTATTTTACTGGCTTTACTATTTTTAAGTGTACAGCTGTAAACTGTATTCACATTGCTGTACAGCAAATGTATAGAATGTTTTCATGTTGCAAAACTGAAACTCTGTATCCGTTGAATAATTCCCCATTTTCCCTTACTCCTCAATAGAGGTTTGTTTGTATTATTGATACTTTCAAAGAAACAACTTTGGTTTTGTTGAATTCTCTCTCGATTTCCTTGTTTTCAGTTTTACTTTCTGCTGTAATTTTTATTCTTCTACTTAACTTTGAATTTTGTTTGTTCTTCTTTTTCTAATTTCCTAAAGCGAAAGCTTGGATTATTGATTTTAGATTTTTTTGTTTCTAAGTATGCATTTAATACTATAAATTTTTCTCTAATTACTGCTTTAAGTGCATCCTACAGATTTTGATAGTTATATTTTTATGTTCATTTAATTCCGTGTATATATCTTTCAGTTTCTGTTGAGGTTTTTTTCTTTGTAGCATGTGTTATTTAAAAGTGTGTTGCTTAATCTCCAAGTATTTTTTAATATATTTCAGGTATCTTTCTATTAGTAATATCCAGTTTAATTCCATTGTGACCCGAGAATAGATAGTGGTTGCTATTCTATTAAGTTTGTTAGGGCATGTTTTATGGGCCAGGACATGATCTGTCTTGGTGAATGTTGTATGTGAGCTTGAGACGAATGTACATTCTGCTGTTGTTGGATAAAGTAGTCTATAGATTGTAGTAGCCTTTTTTTTTTTTAATTTTTTTATTAAATCATAGCTGTGTACATTAGTGCAGTCATGTGCTGACATCATATACAATCTGAATGTAGTAGCCTTTTTATTTAATTGTAGCCTGAACCTTCTCTGGTTTTTCAGATTTTTCCAAATGAGATACATACTTTTCACTCCTTTCCTTAAACTTCTCCAGTGGTTCTTACTGTCAGACAGCTAAAATGTATGGGAGGTGGGAGGAAATAGCCTTCATAATCAGGTCCACTCTTATCTAGCTTTTTTTTTTTTTTTTTGAGACAGTCTCACTGTGTCGCCCTCAATAGAGTGCTATGGTGTCACAGCTCACAGCAACCTCAAATTCTTGGGCTTAAGCGATTCTCCTGCCTCAGCCTCCCAAACAGCTGGGACCACAGGTGCCCATCACAACACCTGGCTATTTTTTGGTTGTAGTTGTCATTGTTGTTTGGCTGGCCCGGGCTGGGTTTGAACCTGCCAGGTCCAGTGTATGTGGCTGGCACCTTAACTAAGGTGCCCAGCTGCTTTTTTTTTTTTTTTTTTTTTAAAGGCAAGCATAGAAAGTTTATAGAATAAGAGCAAGATACAGGCTTACAGAGCAAGATACATTTGCTATAAACAGCAAAAGGGCCTCCATTACCTGGGCAAGTAGCAAGCAAAGAGACTGCCTTTTTTTTTTTTTTTTAAACGGTAGTTTAGCCGCTGCCCATGCTTTAAGCATATCAAATGTCTTTAGGTCCACTATGATTTTTATGCCTGTAGTAGTCTATGTTTGGCAGTCTACTATTGTTCACATTTTACTTTAAAAGCTTTCTTTATTGTGATTTTCATTATGATAACTTTGCCTTTCTTTGCTTTGTCTTAATACTGAAACGTCTCTTTTCTGTGTGTTGCTTTTAAATTTTGTGTTATAACACTTGGATTATAGTAGGCAATCAGATATGTTTTGAGTGAAAATGCATAGTATCTTTTTTTGTTTTTTTTGCAGTTTCTGGTCGGGGCTGGGTTTGAACCCGTCACCTCCGGCATATGGGGCCGGCGCCCTACTCCTTTGAGCCACAGGTGCTGCCCATACTATCCTTTTAATTAAGAAAAAGTTTAAACTGAAATATTTAGATCCTAAGTTTGTGGTTCAAGAGTTCTAACAACTGCATAAACTTGTATAATCCACAACCCGTCAACATACAGAATATTCCTGTTATTCCAGAAAATTTCTTTCTTTTTTTCTTTTTAGAGACAGAGTTTCACTTTGTCACCCTCAGTAGAGTTCTGTGGCCTCATAGCTCACAGCAACCTCAAAGTCTTGGGCTCAAGCGATTCCCTGGCCTCAGCCTCCCAAGTAGCTGGGACTATAGGTGTCTACCAGAATGCCTGGCTATTTTTAGAGACGGGGGTCTTGCTGTTGGTCAGGCTGTTCTGGAACTAGTGAGGTATCCACCCGCCTCGGCCTCCCAGAGTGCTAAGAGTATAGACGTGAGCTACCGTGCTTGGCCTGTTCAAGAAAAATTCTTTGTGTCTCTTCCCAATCAGTCTCCTCCACAATAATTGTTCTGATTTTTTTCCTTCATAGATTATTGTTGTGCCTTAAACTTCACGTAGCGCTCTTGTGTCTGGCTTCTTTTGTATAGTGTAATGTTTTTGTGATTCATCTATGTTGGTTGAGTGTATCAGTAGTTCATTCCTTTTCCTTGTTGGGTACTAGTCTATCATTTTAATATCCTAAGGTTTGTTTATCCATTTTCCTTTTTATGCTTATTTGCATTATCTCTTTTTTGAACAAAGTTCCTATGAATTTTTTTTTTTTAATGGGAGGAAGGATGTCACTTTTGTCACCTGAGCTAAAGTACAGTGGCATCATTGTACCTGCAACCCCAGATTCCTGGGCTCACATATTACTTGCTATGAAAATTTTTGTACAAGTCTTTTTTCATTTCTTTTGGTACATTTTTGGGGAGTTTACTTTTGGGGAATTTTTGTTATTGATTCATCTGCCTATCTTTAAATCAGTACTACACTGGGTTTTTCTTTTTAATTTATATTTTTTATTATTTATTTATTTATTGACGTAATCTCAAGCGGTTGCCCTGGGTAGAGTGCCATGGCGTCATTGCTCACAGCAACCTCCAACTGTTGGGCTCTAGCGATCTTCTTGCCTTAGTTTTTCTATTTTTAATAGAGACAGGGATCTTGCTTTTTGCTCAGTCTAGTTTTGAACTCCTGAGCTCAGGCAGTCCACCCACCTCAGCCTCCCAGAGTGCTAGGATTATAGGCATGAGCCACTGCACCTGGCTTTTAAAAATTTATTTGTTAAATTTTTTTTTCTTAGAAGCTCTTGTTCTTGGGGGCGGCGCCTGTGGCTCAAAGGAGTAGGGCACCGGCCCCATATGCTGGAGGTGGCGGGTTCAAACCCAGCCCCAGCCAAAAACAAAAACAAAAAAAAAAGAAGCTCTTGTTCTGTTGCCCAGACTAGAATGTATTGGCACAGTCACGGCTCACTGTCTTGAACTCCTAGGCTTAAGTGATCTTCACACTTTACCCTTCCTAGTAGCTGCGACTATAGGTGTGAGCCACCGTACCCAGCTTGTATTTTTTTTTTTTTTATTTTTTGTAGAGGCACACTCTGGCTATGTTGTCCAGGCTGGTATTAAACTTCTGGCCTCAAAGTGATCCTCCTGTTGTGGCCTTCCAAAGTGCTGGGATTACAGTCACGTAGCCATGCCCAGTCAGTACCACACTGTTTTTATTGCTATGTCTTTTATATTAAATTTTGAAATCAAGTAGTGTAAGTCCTCCAATTTTGTTGTTATTTTGCCAATCTATTGTGACTATTTTAGGTCTCTTGTATTTTCTTATATAATAATATGAGTCAGCTGAGTTTTCACTGGGATTGCATTAATTTCTATATTGATTTGATGAAAACCAACATCTAAATAATAATGGCTTCCAATTCATGAACATGGTATATCTCCACATTTACTTAGGTTTTCCTTAGGTTTTCTTTAGTTTATTTTAGCATTGTTCTATAGTTTTCAATGTAGAGTTATTGGATACATTTTGTTAAATTTACCCCTAAATATTTCATGCTTTGGATGCTGTTGTAAATGCCATATTTTAAATTTCAAATTCTGATTGTTCATTACTAGGATATAGAAGGTTTTTTCACTATCATATGTATTGTCTGTATGTTTTATTTATTTATTCTTTTGCAGTTTTGGCCCTGTTGTCTATATGTTTTAATTCTTCCTTTCCAATATGAAATGTATTTTATTCTTTTCTTTTCATACTATACTAACTAGGACCTATAGAACAATGATGAATAGAAGTGGTCAGAGTAGGTATCTTGATTTTGTTCCAGATTTTAAGGAGACCGCATTCAGTCTTTCACTATTAAGAATTATGCTGGCCAGGTGTGGTGGCTTATACCTGTAATCCTCACAGTCTGGGAGGCTGAGATGGGAGATCACTTGAGATCAGGAGTTTGAGACCAGCCTGAACAAGAGCGTGACCCCTTCGCTATTAAAAATAGAAAAGATTGGCTGGGTATGGTGGTGCACATCTGTAGTCCCAACAGATGGGACTTGAGCAGCTAAGGCAGGAGGATCACTTGAGCTCAAGAATCCAGGTTGTGATGAGCTATGATTATACCATTGCAGTCCACCTGAGGCAAGACTCTGTCTTAAAGAAAAAACATTATGATAAAGAGTTTGGGGCTAGGTGCCTGTGGCTCAAGCGGCTAAGGCGCCAGCCACATACATCTGAGCTAGTGGGTTCGAATCCAGCCCAGGCCCACCAAACAACGACGGCTGCAACCATAAAATAGCCGGGCGTTGTGGTGGGTGCCTGTAGTCTCAGCTACTTGGCAGGCAGAGGCAGGAGAATGGCTTGAGCCCAGGGGGTGGAGGTTGCTGTGACTGTGAAGTCACTGCACTCTACCCAGGGTGACAGCTTGAGGCTCTGTCTCAAAAAAAAAAAAAAAAAAAAGAGTTTGGACCCAGCCTGGGCACCATAACAAGACCTCAACTCGTAAACAATAGAAAAATTAGCCTGGTGATGTGTGCCGGTAGTCCCAGCTGTTTGGGTTAGGTTGGAAGATAGGTTTTGCCTAGGATTTTGAGGCTATAGTGAGCTATGATGAAACGACTGCACTCTAGCTAGGTCTCTAGTTGACACTGGCCACTGGCTCTACAAAAAAAAAAAAGACGGTGGGTGTAGGCTTTTCATAGATGTTTATTAGATTGAAGATATTTTCTTCCTACCTAATTTCTTTTTTTTTATTTTCATCAAGTATATGTTTCCACAATGAATAAGTACTTACAAATATGCAAATAAAACATTACCCTAAATGCTTATCTTGCCATCAATGCCATTCAACTTCTAGGCAGTGTCATTCTTGCTACTGAAAACTTTTTTTTTTAGAAGCTTCTCCCAAAACTTAACAAATAGTATATTATAATCCCCAAAAGGTCTTTAATCAAAAAAGCTTTCCAACGTGGAAGATTCACATGAAACTTTGTTTCTTCAAGAAAGTAAAATCATTCTTATTATCAGAAGAAAAGAATATTAAAAGAAATCAGCCATAGGTGGTGCCTGTGGCTCAAAGGAGTAGGGCGCCGGCCCCATATACCAGAGGTGGTGGGTTCAAACCTGGCCCCAGCCATAAACTGACAAAAAACCCCAAAAAAACAAATCAGCGTTTAAAACAGATAAGCATCTATACCAAAAAAATGTCTTTTTCCTATATCATCCCTTTAAATGAAACATAAAAAATGTTCACTACTCTCAGACTATTTTCAAATAAAAACTTCAGAATACATAAAGCACATGTTTCAGCTTTCAAAGATGGAATTTAGATTTCACATATTAAACAGGTACAGCATAGCTTACATTGGCACAGATATGTCTAACACATGAACACTATTAATCTTTCATCCCTGGCTAACAGTGAGAAAGAACTGCATGGTTTGAAAGCTGCTTTAACTTATGTGTGGTCATTAAAACTCAATAAGTAATTCAAGTATGGTCATATAAAGGCAGGCAATTCATCCAATATCACTATAAAAAAGCCATGAAAATAAAGGCAGAAAACTTGGTTTCTCTACCTTTCATTTACATAGGTAGATATCAGGACCTTACTGTAGAAAATATAACATTACATACGGTTTCCCTAGAACATAATGGAGTTTCAGAAACTAGAAAAGATGTCAAGACCCATAGTTTGCTTCATCAAATGCTTTTTTTGCCCATTTCAATTCTTCATTCATAGTAAACAAGTCTTTAACCCTAGCAAACTTCCTAGGGTCCTTTTGAATCAAGAAGATGATATCTTCAACAAGTTAGTATAAGGATTCTTTTCATCTCCAAAGCCATACATCATACATCTCAATTCTTCAGAAAAAGTCTCCTACCTAGTTTTCTGAATTTTTTTTAAAGCGGGAATGAACATTTAACTCAAATACTTTTTCTGTATGTATTGAAATGATCATATGATTATGCTTTTTTATTCTCTTAATATGGTAAATTGCATTTATTATCAAATGTTGAACAACGTTTGCATTCCCAGGACAAACCACCCTTGGTCATGATATATCAGCTTTTCTGGTTTTGGATTCAGTTCGCTAAATTTAAAATTTTCATGTTAATCTGTGGTTTTTCTCTTCTTGAAATATCTTCTTATGTTTTTAGGAATATTGACCTCAAATGTGTTAGAAAGTCTTTCTTCCTCTTATTTTTCAAGAGTTTTTGAAAGATTGATATTATTTTTATCTTACCTATGTGGTAGGTTTCACCAGTAATGCTAACATAGGGCTGCATTTTCTTTGTGCAAAAGTCTTAAAATTACAGATTCAGTTTTTAAATAGATGATTCAAATTAAAAATTTTTTCTTGAATACGTTTTAGTAAGCTGTATGTTTAAAGGAATGTTTTGAACCCGCTGTCTCTGGTGTATGTGGCTGGCACCTTAGCCGCTTGAGCTACAGGTGCCAAGCCCATTTCTTAGTGTTTTTTTTATGTAAACATTTGAAGTTCTAAACTTCTTTCTCAGCAATCCTTTTGCTATGTTTTCATTTTAATTCAATTCACAATATTGCCTTCATAGTTTCTTTTTGACTCATGAGTTAATTAGAAATGTTCTGTTTAATTCCTGAGTAGTTTGAAATTCTCCACACATCTTTTTATCATTGATATGTAGTCATTGTGGTCAGAGAATATACATTCTGTTATTTCAGTCATTTTGAATTTATAGAGACTTGTTCTATGTTCACTTGAAAGGAACATGTATTCTACCTGTTTTGGGTGGATTATTTTATAAGTGTCAATTAGGTTAAGTTGTCTAGTTGTATTCTTCGACTCTCATATACTTACTGATATTCTTGGTCTGTCAGTTACTGATAGGACTATTGGAGCCTCTAACAGTTAAAGTAAGTTTGTTTGCAGAAAGAGTTCAAAATTACACATTGTGTTTAATTGTCATGTCTCTAATTTAGTTTTTATTAGTTTGGGTTAGGGTCTCATATTTTGAATGTACATTTTTCTTTCTTTTTTCTTTTGAGACAGTGTCTCACTCAGTTGCCCTGGGGTTGAGTGCCCTGGCGTCATAGCTCACAGCAACCTCAAACTCTTGGGCTCAAGTGATTCTCTTGCCCCAGTCTCCTGAGTAGCTGGGATTACAGGCACCCGCCACAATGCCTGGCTATTTTTAGAGATAAGGTCTCGCTCTGGCTCAGGCTGGTCTTGAACTCCTGAGTTCAAGCAATCTGCCTGCCCTGGCCTTGCAGAGTGCCTGAGATTATAGGCATGAGCCACTGTGCCTGGCCCTCGAATGTATATTTTTCATTTATTTTGTAGAATGGCACTCAGTTTGGGGTTATGGTTTTTTTTCTCCTTATGAAATTTTAGCAAAGCATCTGGCAGGAGTATCATACAAGTAATGCTGCATTTTTTTACCCATTGCATTCTAATAGGCAACACATTATTTTTATTTATTCCATTCTGATGATGGTTGACTTTAAATCAAGTGGTATCTGCCAGTCTTCACCACTGTAAAGTTAATCTCATTCCTCATCACATTTTAAAATTTATTAATTAACATAATGCCTATCAATATGGACTTAGAGTTTTAATTTTATTTGCTGTGTTAAAATCAGTTACCACGAGTATTATTATTATTATTTTTACCATGATTATTTTAGTGCTCAGTTTAAGATTTGGCTAACAGGAGCCTCTTTAAGCTGACTCTATATTCTTTGATGTGTCCTATCAATCTTTGAGTACTCTTTGCTTTCTGGCACAAGATGTTCTAGACTTATCTTGTCCTTTTACAACCTTACCTCTGTAGTCAGCCATTTCTCCAAGGAAACCAAGTTCATTTTAGTAGAGAATGGAATTTAGAAGCCAAGATTTGAGTGCTCAGTGTGCTGCTGTGGCATATAGCTACTTCTGGTGGGCAGAGCTAGGAGCAATGGTCCCCAACCTTCTTGGTACCAGGGACCAGTTTCACGAAGACACTTTTTCCACAGGTAAGAGTGTTGGGATAGACTGGGGAGGGGATGAGACAGGACTAGAGGTGGAACTCAGGCGGTGAGACTGTGTGGCCTGGTTCCCAACAGTCTACAGACTGGTACTCAGTATATACCAATAACAAAAGATGAATACAAATCATGTTGAGCATCTCTTGCAGTGACAGAACTCAAATGTGACTCAAGTATTGCACATTTAATATAGTTTTTTCTTTTCTTAAAATGTTTAAGCATTATTTTGTCACCCAATATTTGTGTACACATTGATTTCTGTAATTATTTACATGTCTGTCAATATTAAAAACTGTGAGTTCACACTCTTACTTCCAATTATAGTCTTAACAACCAGAGGATACTTTTGACAGTGAGAAACCTGGATTTGTTAGCCACATTTTTGGGCTTTGTTATCCTTAATATTTACTCATTACCCCCTCCTCATCCAAATGCAGATGTCGCTAGGCTTCTGCAGCCCATTGCAGTGCTTATCACCCCATCCTCTGTATGGCCTCTCTCCTATTGCATATGCTTTGACAACTTGAACTTGGTCTTAGCACTGCATGACCCCACCCTCCCCTTACCACACTCTTTCTTTGATACCTTGTGCTGGTCTACACTTATTCTTTGATACCTTCTTTACTACAATCAGCTATTGACACCCTGCTCCAGGGAACCATTCCCTCACAGTGCAGACATTTTCCTTATGCTTCTTGGGCATTAACACCTCATACTCAGCTGCCATTCTATATGGAAAACTTCCCTGCTTGGGCTCTGCTATCTTATATTGGGCAGCTCTCCCAGGAAGATGTCTTCTTAATTTGTCTGGAATTTGACACCTTGTTCGGCCCCAAATTATGACTTCAGGACTGAATGGTTCTTGGAAGCTAAAGGGATAAGGAAGAGCAGGAAGGGGGGGGCAGGAAGGGGAAGAGACAAGATCTATCCTTTTGCTTTTTGTTTTTTTTTTTGAGATAGAGCCTCAAGCTGTCACCCTGGATAGAGTGCTGTGGCATCACAGCTCACAGCAACCTCCAGTTCCTGGGCTCAGGCGAGTCTCCTTCCTCTGCCTCCCAAGTAGCTGGGACTACAGGCACCCGCCACAACGCCCGGCCATTTTTTGGTTGCAGCCGTCATTGTTATTTGGCGGGCCCGGGCTGGATTCGAACCCGCCAGCTCAGGTGCACGTGACTGACGCCTTAGCCCGTTGAGCCACAGGCACGGAGCCCCTTTTACTTTTTAAAAAACTTTTTATTTGGTTCCATGTACCCTTCACCCAGTTTTCCCCAGTGATTATATTTTGTATAACTATAATGAAATGTCAAAATGAAGCAACTGACATTAATATATCCAATGTTGAATACTTGATCAAGTGTAGATTTGTGTAATCAACCACCAGTGCAATTAAGATACAGAACAAGGCCGGGCATGGTGGCTCACACCTGTAATCCTAGCACTCTGGGAGGCTGAGGTGAGTGGATTTGTCTGAGCTCAGCAATTTGAGCAAGAGTAAGACCTTGTCT
Organism: Perodicticus potto; assembly: GCA_963574655.1. Lineage (NCBI taxonomy): Eukaryota > Metazoa > Chordata > Mammalia > Primates > Lorisidae > Perodicticus > Perodicticus potto. Next base: position 13,607 of record CAUYRH010094122.1, read on the forward strand.
CTTAAAAAAAGCCAGGTGTTGTGGCAGGTGCCTGTAGTCCCAATTACTTGAGAGGCTAAGGCCAGAGAATCACTTAAGCCCAAGAGTTTGATGTTGCTGTGAGCTGTGATGCCAATGCACTCTACTGAGGGTGAAAAGTAAAAACTCTGTCTCAAAAAAAAAAAGGATACAGAATAAGCCATCGTGACAAAATTCCTTGTAGTGTTACCCTTTTATAGTCACACCTCTTCTCTTTCCCCCCACCATTCCTAACCCCCAACTACCCCTAATCTGTTGTCTGTCTCTATAATTTTGTCATTTTGAGAATGTTATACCAGTGGATTCAAACAGTATGTAACCTTTTGAAATTGATTTTTTTCACTCAGTATAATGTTCTTGAGAGCCATCCAAGTTGCTGTGTATTCAATGATTTGTTTCTGTTTTTCTTTTCTTTTTTTTTTTTTTTTTTATGGAGTAGTATTCCATAGTATGGATGTACCATGGTTTGACCATTCACTTATCCAAGGACATTTGGTTTTCACGTTCTGGTTATTCTCTGAGCTCCTATGAGCACCGGTGTGCAGGTTTTGTGTGAACATAAGTGTTGCATCTCCAGAATAAATAATACCTAACCATGCTTCTATTACCAGATATAATCACTCTTTTTTTTTTTTTTTTTTTCTGGAGACAGAGTCTCATTTTCTTGCCTTGGGTAGAGTGCCGTGGCATCATCATAGCTCATCACAACCTCAAACTCTTAGGCTCAAGTGATCCTCTTGTCAGCCTCCCAAGTAACTGGGACTACAGGTACCGGCTATAATGCCCAGTTACGTTTTCTGTTTTTGGTAGAAATGGAGCCTTATTCTTGCTCCGGCTGCTCTTGAACTCCTGAGCGAAAGCAGTCCACCTACCTTGACCTCCCAAAGTGCTAGGATTACAGGTGTGAGCCACTGTACTCAACCCGATATAGTCACTCTTAACATTTTGGTATATGTGCTTTATGCTTTTTTTTTTTTTTTTTTTCCTGAGACAGAGCCTCACGCGGTCACCCTGGATAGAGTGCTATGGCATCACAGCTCACAGCAACCTCCAATTCCTGGGCTCAAGCGAGTCTCCTGCCTCTGCCTCCCACATAACTAGAACTACAGGTGCCTGCCACAACGCCCGGCTATTTTTTGGTTGCAGCCGTCATTGTTTGGCGGGCCCAGGCTGGATTTGAACCCGCCAGCTCAAGTGTACGTGGCTGGCGCCTTAGCCCGTTGAGCCACAGGCACTGAGCCATTGCTTTATGCTTTTTTGATACGCATACCATGTAAAGGGTCATTTTGCTTTTTATCTCTTCTTCTTCTTCTTCTTTTTTTTTTCCTTTTTTTGCAGTTTTGGCCGGAGCCGGGCTTGAACCTGCCATCCCCGATATATGGGGCCGGTGCCTACTCCTTGAGCCACAGGCACCACCCATTTTCTCTTCTTTTCACTTAGCATATTTTGAGTTCCTTATCTAAAATTTCTTCAATGTTTGCTTGATAATTCATTTCTGTAGTAACCCATGATTAAGTCCTGTTACTCCTAATACGTAACAATAAGTTTAAGTCCATTCTGAAAATGAATCAGTGAAAAGTTGTATCATGTCATATACTAGATGAGTAGAATTTATTTAGATTTACATAACATTGTTTTATTGTAGAACATAACAGACATGCAAAATTACTTCTTATTTATGTGTTCCTGTTGATAAGTCAGAGAGATTAAAAACAGGTCTTGGGACAATGAAAATACATTTTTGAATTAAAGAGAGGACATTGACCTAGAACAATATGATCCAGATCCCCAAATGTGTAGAAACTTAAGCTAATAGGCTTTCATTCACTTTTTCCCTAGATTTTGCTTAAGTCTTTTATCTTATTTATTTATTTTTTGAGACAGAGCCTCAAGCTGTCACCCTGGATAGAGTGCTATGGCATCACAGCTCACAGCAACCTTCGATTCTTGGGCTCAAGCAAGTCTCCTGCCTCTGCCTCCCAAGTAGCTGGGACTACAGGTGCCTGTCACAATGCCTGGCCATTTTTTTTTTGGTTGCAGCCATCATTGTTGTTTGGCGGGCCCAGGCTCGAACCCACCAGGTTCAGGTGTATGTGGCTGGTGCCTTAGCCCATTGAGTGCTGAGCCTGCTTAAGTCTTTTAAAAATTCATATTTGACATGTTAGTGGTCTTTGTTTTTTACTTGGTTATTCAATTGAAAGCCACAAAGAACTTTATTTCATGTTGTTGTTGTTCTTATTTTATTCTTTTTTTTTTTTTTTTTTTTTAGGTGACAGTGGTCTTGCCCTGGCATGATCATAGCTCATTGTAACCTTGAACTCCTGGGCTTAAATGATCCTCCTGCCTCAGCCTCTCTCAGCCTCTTGAGTAACTAGGACTAGGCATGTGTCACTGGCCAACTATTTTTTTATTTTTGTAGAGAGGAGGTCTTGCTGTATTACCCAGGCTAGTCTTGCTGTTACCCAGACTAGTTTTCCTGGCCTCAGGCAGTCCTCCCTCCTTGGTCTCTCAAAGTGCTGGAATTATCGGCGTGAGCCTCCATGCCTGGCCTTTTTATTAATTCAAAACAAGAAGTTGAGTTTTGAGTTTTCTTAAGTTGTTCATTTTGGGTTCTGTAGCATGTGTAAATGCTCTCCCTAATGTCAAAGATTGAAGTAAAAGTTCTCCATTAACTGCTAATTTTCAGAGTTTATCTTGACCCTCTAAAGCAGTGTTTTTCAACCTTTTTATAGCTCACTTAACCTTATAAACTTCTGCAGGACACTTAAATTATAATGAACAAAAAAAAAAAGGCTATACTTACTGTACTTCTTTCAAAAATAATTTTATTGATGATCTTTAAATATTTTCATGGCACACCTAAGATCCTCTCACATTACATACCAGTTGAAAATCACTGTTTTAAACCAGTCACCTAGATAGCTCAATGGCTCCCTGCATTTTTCTTTTCTTTTTTTTTTCTTTTTTGTAGAGACATAGTCTCACTCTATCACCCTCGGTAGAGGGCCGTGGCGTCACACAGCTCACAGTAACCTCCAACTCCTGGTCTTAGGCGATTCTCTTGCCTCAGCCTCCCGAGGAACTGGGACTATAGGCGCCCGCCACAATGCCCGGCTATTTTTTTGTTTTGCAGTTCGGCTGAGACCAGGTTTGAATCCACCACCTTCAGTATATGGGGCCAGTGCCCTACTCAGAGAGCCACAGGTGCCGCCCTTTTTTTTTTTTTTTTTTTTTGACGGAGTCTCACAATGTTACTTTTGGTAGAATGCTGTGTTGTCACAGCTCATAGCAACCTCTAACTCATGGGCTTAAGTGATTCTCTTGCTTCAGCCTCCCAAGTATAGGCACCTGCCATAAGGCCTGGCTGTTTTTTTTGGTTTCAGTTGTCATTGTTGTTCAGCTGGCCCCGGCCAGGTTCAAACCTGCCAGCCTCCATGTATGTGGCTAGCACCATAACCTCCCACATCCGAGTGCTGAGCCGCCCCCTTGCATTTTTGATAGTAAAGTATAGGCTAACTTTTGAATGTCTACAGTTTACTTATTAGGACTTTATTTTCTCATATACCATATATTTAAAATTTAATAACATTAATTTTTCAGTTCCTTAGTCATACTTGTGACATTTCAAGTGCTCAGTAGCCACATGTGGTGGCTAATGGTTTTTGTATCAGACAGCATAGATAAAGAATATTTTCATTATTGTAGAATGTTTTACTAGATAGCGCTGTACCAAAAAGCCTCTCAACTTAGAAACTACATTTATTTCTGAAATTATTAAAAAAAAAAAAAGCCATTTGACTTAATCTTTTTTATTCCTCTCAAATCCATTCAGGAGGATTTAGGAGATCATAACTTTTTATGGTCTTTATTTTTCCAATTTGATGGCAAGCATGTTAAGAGGAAAGACTTATGTTCTATATTAACAAAATTATAATTCACAATGGTTTATGCTACATTTGCCTCCTAGAAAACTATTCCATTGTATAGTGTTATAAATTAGGAGCTATCTAAAAGATCATATTCTAGTCATATAATGATGTAATAAAATACTTTAGGTATGTATAAGTCCTGAAAAAATATGCTTTAGCATTTGTGTAGCATTTTATTTTAGTCATCAGTTTTTGTGCTATAAAGCAGCATGAATAAAATTGCTGCATTTACGCATTTTATATTTATTGTTTAATGGCCTAAGAGACAAAATATGTTTGGCCATTGATATAGGACCTCTGTTTTTTTGTTTATTTTTAAATTTCCTTGAATCCTAATATTAGGCTAAGGAGGATGGTATAGCTAATTCTCCCATGTCTCTCAAGTACCACTCAATAAAAACCTAATATATGGATGTTAGGGATTGTTAAATTCTTTCTTCCCAATAAAAAAGAAAAAGGAATCATCTTACTTATTTCAGTGGCTTTAAGATATCATTTTTGTGATGTATTTTGTATTCTGCTTTAATTGAAGAATGGGATTGCATTCATTGTGACAAATGATCTTTCAGAATTATCTAGAAGGTGACAGATACCTTTGCCTTTGTTTGCTTAAACAGCCTTTGGCAGAATATGCTGCTTCCTTTCTTTGGCTAACTCCCAGTTTGTTAATGACATTGTGTATCTTTTCAAAGTCATTTGTAAGTTGTACCCAATTCTTATTACTATTGCATTTCTTTTAAAGTTCATTTGAGGGATTCAGTAGTTCTGTTGTCACTGTCTGCTGGGTCCTTATCTTTTGAAATGATTGCATTGGCTTTTATTGGGCCTGTATGTTTCAAGAGGTGATTTTTTTTCTTTTTTAAAAAACATTCAGGGCTGGGCGTGGTAGCTCATAGCTGTAATCCCAGCACTTTGGGAGGCTGAGGTAGGTGGATTGCCTGAGCTCCTGAGTTTGAGACCAGCCTGAGCTAGAGCGAGACCCCATCTTTAAAAATAGCTGGGTGTTGTGGCAGGCTCCTGTAGTCCCAGCTACTCAGAAGGTTGAGGCAAGAGACTCGCTTGAGCCCGAGAATTAGAGGTTGCTGTGAGCTATGACGCTATAGTACTCTACCAAGGGCCACAGAGTGAGGCTCTGTCTCAAAAAAAAAAAAAAAAAAAAATTCAAATCCTTTTTACTTCAGCAAACTATCTGAATCTCATTTCTAGATGTAGATTGAACTTATTTTAAGGAGAATATATGGTAACTAATATCAACATTCTAGTTTTTTCATATGATTTTACCTTTTGCTACCTGACTCTTATAAAAAGTGTCTTATCTAATAGGAATCAATATTTGAGTAGAAAGCATGGACTGGGTACTCTTCTTCATAGTCTTTCCTGGTGAGAGTTATGTTACTGATTTCAACTCATCTGGTAAATAGATGAATCAGAATATCTTTTTCTAGTGTATTATTAAGGAAGCTGACCCAGCGTGGCCTATTTTGTATTATCCTCCCCAGTTCTTAAAGTTGTTTGACCCTCAGGTGGACATACATTGTTAATAGAAGATTTCTTTGTTCAAAAAGTTTAATAACATAGCCTTTCTTTGAACACTCTTTAGTATAGTTCTGTCTGAGCTTTAATGTCTAATTGCTTGATCTGGAATTGTGAAACAGTGGTTCTTAATGAGATACCCTCTTAGGTCAACTACCGCACAAACTGGGAATCATTCAGGACAGGGGTGTGACAGGACCAGCTCAGCTAGATCAGTTTTAGAGATGTCTACTTTGGTCTTTTCTTAACTATGTGATATAATTTATTATAAAAGGACTACATAATCGTTGTGAAAATTAAAATGACGTAGGAGAGAATATTAAATAAAATTTCTTTGTTTCTGACCTGTCTACTTCCAAAGAGATAACTACCAATATTGATATCTTCCTGGAAATTTTTAGGATCATAAATAAACATATCGGGTGTGTATATGTGTATTTATATCTATACAGTATGTTTTGGGCATATAATATATATACATTTCATGTAACTGTATATTAGTACAAATTATTTTGTTTTATATAAATTTGATAATGCTATTTATATGCATTTGAAATTTGCTTTTTTGGGGTGGGGGGGATATAGTCTCACTTTTTGGCCCTTGGTAGAGTGCTGTGGCGTCATTCCTCATAGCAACCTCAAATTCTTGGGCTCAAGTAATTCTTTTGCCTCAGGCTGCCAAATAGCTGAGACTACAGGCACCTGCCACAATACGCAGATATTTTCAGAGACGGGGTCTCACTCTTGCTCAGGCTGGTCTCGACTTCTGAGCTCAAGCAGTCCACTCCTCTTGGCCTGTCAGAGTACTAGGATTGCAGGCGTGAGCTTCTGTTCCTGGCCCTGAAATTTGCATTATTAATTTAATGACATGTCTTGTAGAGATTTTCATGTATTGCATACAGAACTGCCTTATTTATTTTAGTGACTTATTAAATGGTATGCCATAATTTATTTAATCATTCCCCTATTGGTCGACATTTATCGTATTATTAGGTGGGTTTGTTTGAATGAAATAATGATGAAAGGAACATGCTTGTGTGTGCATTTGATTATGCACATTTGTAGCATTATTTCCTTAGGTCTGTGTCTTTATTGAAATGTAAAATCATGCAGAAAAGTACACAAATTTTAAGTATACTTTTTGACAAATTTTCTGAAAAGTGAACATCTTATGGAACATTACTAGCATCCCAGAGGCCCTCCTTTTCTCTCCCTTTTAGTCACAGCCCTCCTCTCATTCCTAAAAACAACCACTACCCGAACACTTTTATCACAGTCTATTAGTTTTACCTAATTTTGAATTCTAAGTAAATAAAACATATATCCTGTGTTTGTCTAGTTTCTTAGTTTTACATTGTTTATTAGGTATATCCATGTTATTTTAGGGAGTAGTATTCTCATTTCTGTAGAATTGTTGGTTCAGTGAATAACATTCATTCTAGTTATAGTGGACATTTAGATTGTTTCTAGATATTGTCTGTCATGAAAAGTGCTGCTGGGAATATTTTTGGATGTGCCATGTGGTGTGTGTATTCTGTTGGTTATATACTTAGAATTGAATTTGCTGGGTATGCATATGTTCAGCTTTAGTTCTTACAGCCTTACTTCTTCTAACTGATTTTGTCAGTTTATAATTGCTGCATATCCTTGGTATTTAGTATTACCTTTACTTTTAATTTTGCCATTTCAGTGGTTGTATAGTGGAACTGCAATATGCTTTTTGGTTTCCTTTCATTGATAACAAATGAAATCAACAATTTTTCATGTTTATTTACAATTGGGACCTTTTGTTGGTAAGGTAGTTGTTCATAGTTTGCCCACTTTTCTTTTTTTTTTTTTT
>CAUYRH010094126.1:0-27335 GCA_963574655.1 Perodicticus potto
GAGGCGTCTCAGTCCCCGCCTTTAAGCTGCTCAGTCACTAGATTACTGGCTCCCGCCCGATGCCTGTTCTGCGACCCTGAGGGTGGAGATTGCCAGAGCAGTTCTCCCACAATGGCTCCACACAGCCCACCCCCACACCCGAGTATACAAGAGTGCACACACACACTCCCACCTGTTCCCCTCACACTCACACCATTAAACAAGCGAGACCACACACAGTCCCACCTGTGTCCCTCACCCTCACAGGCGTATACATGCGTGCACACACACAGTCCCACCTGTGTCCCTCACCCTCACAGGCGTATACATGCATGTATACACACACAGTCCCACCTGTGTCCCTCACACTCACAGGAGTATACATGCATGCACACACACACTCCCCCCTGTGTCCCTCACCCTCACAGGAGTATACATGCGTGCACACACACACTCCCTCCTGTGTCCCTCACACTCACAGGCATATACATGTGTGCACACACACACTTCCCCCTGTGTCCCTCACACTCACAGGCGTATACATGCATGCACACACACACTTCCACCATGTCCCTCACCCTCACAGGCGTATACATGCATGCACACACACACTTCCACCATGTCCCTCACCCTCACAGGCGTATACATGCGTGAACAGACACTCCCACCGTGTCCCTCACACTCACAGGTGTATACATGCGTGCACATGCACACTCCGTCCTGTGACCCTCACATTAACAGGTGTATACATGCGTGCACACACACACTCACACCTGTGTCCCTCACATTAACAGGTGTATACATGCGGGCACACACACACTCACACCTGTGTCCCTCACATTAACAGGTGTATACATGCGTGCACACACACACTCACACCTGTGTCCCTCACATTAACAGGTATATACATGCGTGCACACACACACTCACACCTGTGTCCCTCACACTCACAGGCATATACATGTGTGCACACATATGCACACACACGGTGTCCTAGCGTTGTCTCTCTGTTGCTTACTTGTTTCTAGCCACATTGCCCTCCTTGTTCTCCCACTACTGCAGGCGTGTTCGGGGCCTTTGCCCTTGCTGTAATCTCCGCCTGGAATGTTTGCATGACTTGCTCCCTTATCTCCACCAACACTGACTCACATGTGGTCTGTTTACTAAAGTCTCCTCTAGATGTTCTTTCTAAAGTGTCCAGTGATGCTCTGTCCCCTCTGTTCTCCACACCTGCCATCCTCTGTTTTACTTTCTTCACAGCATTTATCAGTCTCTACAGACTGGATGTTTTCCTAGTTTAATCTCTTTTATCTCCCCTAGGAGAATGTAAACATGGTGGAGGATGGGAATTTCTGTGCTTTTTGAACATTGTTGTGCCCCCAGCACTCAGAACCCAGGGCTGAGGTATAGAAAGCACTTGATAAATTTTCTATCTCTCTGGTTATTTCAAAGAGTAAATAAAATAACCAGTGTAAAGGATCTGCTGCACAATAATCCCTGGGTTTTATTCCTCTTTCATGCTATTACAGATGGCTACTGCCCTGACAAATGATAAATAGACTATATTGTACCTCTAGCACATGCATTTAAATATAGGTCTTTCAAGTACCAGCTGTTGGTCCATGGACAATTTACCAAACCTCTCTGAGCCTCAGATCTAAACCCATGGATAGAATGGGTTATAATTAACACCTCACATTACTATGAGGATTAAATAATGTAATGTATATAAATTACTTAGTACTATACCTGGCATGTAATTAACATCTGGTAAGCGGTGCCTGTTACCATACTGATCATCAAATATCTTATCACTTGGGAGTGAGGGAAAGAGATGGTGGAAGGTAATGGGATGGATTCGTAATCCTTGGATCTCCTCTTTAGTTTTCGATCTGCTACTTGATAGCCGTGTTTCTTTGAGAAAATAACATAACCTTTCTGAGCTTGAACATCTTTATCAAATAGAGTTAGTCATCCTCTTAGGAGGAGGACATTAAACAATGCTCCTGTAACACCCACATAAGACCTACTTGTCAAATAGAAATCATTTAGTTTCTCCCTGGAAAAAAACTATTATGCACTTTAGTAATAAACGAAGTAACTAAGTTGGTTTACCAAAAAGGTGTCACATGCTATTATGAATATGAATTTTGAATTCTGGATAAGATAAACAAATAAGATAAAATAATTTATTTTTAATTCAGGGGACTGTGTATACTTCCTACCAAATAGCATCCCTAACGTGGGTCATATTTTTCTAGCTAGTGTCAAACTCAGAGCACATGAAAACCGTGTAGTAATTCTGGGCTGTGTGCGTATGTGGGTTTGCATGTGTGGGTGTGCATGAATGCCAGGGAGTTGGGACTGCCAGATAAAATACAGAAATCCAATTAAATTTAAACTCCCTGTAAACAATGAACATTGGTAGAATTAAAAGCATGTAAAATTGTATTCTATTTTATTTTTGTTTCAAAATATTAGGGGTGCACAATCATTTTTGTTATATGAATACCTTATGTAATACTTAAGTCAGGGCATTTAGTGAACCCACCACCAGAATACTGTTGATTGTACCCAATAGGGAGGTTTTTATCCCCATGACCCCACCCCCCGTCCTTTCTTAGTTACCGGTGTCCTTTACCCCTGTGTGTGCTTATCGTTTAGCTCCCCGGTGTTAAAGCTGTGCACACATGCGGCGTTTTTTCTTCCATTCCTCAGATGCTTCACTTAGGACAGTGCTCTCCAGTTCCACCCAAGTTGCTGCAAAAGACGTGCAGTTGTGAATTTTGCTGCAATAAACACTGAAGTGCAGGTGTCTTTTTGATAAAATGACTGCTTTCTCCTTGGGTAGATGCCCAAGAGTGAGATTGCTGGATTTAATGGTAAATCTCCATTAATTTCCTTGAAGAATCCCCATACTGTTTTCCATAAAAATTTTGCTAATTTGCAGTCCCACCAACAGTGGGAAGTAAGTGCTACTTTCTCTCTGCATCTAGGCCGGTGCCTGTTGTTTTCCAACTTTTTAGCGATGGCTATTCTGGAAGTAAGGTGGTGTCTCACTGTGGTTTGAATTTGCATTTCTCTGGTGGTGAGTGACGTTGAGCATTTGTTCATATGTTTCTGGCCACTTGTCCATCTTCTTATGAAAAACTTCTGTTTGTCTTTTGCCCGCTTTTTAGGGTGGTTGTTTGTTTTTTCTTGACAATTTGGTTAAATTCCTTATAGATTTGGGGTTCTAGCCCTTTGTTGGATGTATAGTAGAGCCCAAATAGCCAAAGCAATCTTTTTCTTTTTGAGACAGAGTCTCAAGCTCTCACCCTGGGTAGAGTGCCATGCACAGCTCACAGTAACCTCAAACTCTTGGGCTTAAGCAAGTCTCTTCCTTCAGCTTCCCAAGTAGCTGGGACTACAGGTGCCCACCACAATGCCTGGCTATTTTTTTTTAATAATTTTATTAAATCATAATTGTGTACATGGGTGCAATCATGGGCACAATGTGCTTACTTCATATACAATCAGAAATATTTTGATCATACTGTTCCGGCTATTTTTTTTGTTGCAGTTGTCCTTGTTGTTTTAGCTGGCCTGGACTGGGTTTGAACCTGCCAGCCTCAATGTATGTGGCCAGTGCCCTACCCACTGAGCTACGGGAGCCGCCCAGACAAAACAATCTCAAACAAAAAGAACAAATCTGGAAATATCACAATGCCTGACTTCAAATTACACTACAAGGCTATAGTAACCGAAACATCATGGTCTTAGTGTAAAGGTAGAGACATAGACCGATGAAACAGAACAGAGAACTCAGAAATAAAACCATCCACCTGCAATCAACTGATCTTTCATAAAGCAGGCAACAATGTACCCTGGGGAAAGGAAGCCCTGTTCAATAAATGGTGCTGGAAAAACAGGACAGCCACGTGCAGAAGAATGAACAGGATCCCTATCTCTTAGCATATACAAAAATAAATTCAAGATGGATAAAAGACTTACATGTAAGACATGAAACCATAAAAATTCTGGAAGAATACTTAGGAAAAACTCTCCTAGACCCTGGCCTTGGCAAAGATCCCAAAGGCAAATGCAGCAGTAACAAAAATAGATAAGTGAGACTTAATTAAATTTAAAAGCTTCTGTATAGCTAAAGAAATAATCAGCAGAATAAATAGACAACTTACAGAATGGGAGAATATATTTGCAAAGTATATGAAATTTTAGTTTAAGATTATTCATTGTTTATCTGAAGCTCACATTTAGCTGATCACACCGTCACGCTGTGTTTTTATTTGCAGAATCTAGCCGACCTACAGGGGCTGGTACGCCTCTCTATGATTACCCTCAGGCGTGCCATACAGCAGAGATGGGCCAATTAGTTCTGCAGCCCTTCCTTACCGAGGTCAGCTCTGCTTGCTTGGTGCTACTCCCAAATGCTGCCCTCTGCAACAGCAAATGACATTTTCACAGAGCCCCCCATTAGACAAAAATCTGATAGGAAACAGCAACAGTCACCACTTTGGGATTTTGTTCTTCGGTAACTGTGTGGCAGATGAAGCAAGTTTTCAACATTTCAAGTCACAGTGAAGTGACGCAGTTGAAGTTCTGCATATTATACAAGAATGGGTTGACACTATTTGGAATCGTTGGCTAGAAGGCATGGGGCTTCCGAGGCCGTCTTAGTTGCTCCTTTTGATACCCACAAGGAGCCTGACACCCAAAGAGTGCAACAGTTTGTGCGGGACAACATTCTCGCTGGGGTTGTGCTGGGATTTCAGCCCCCTGACGCCAGCTCAGCTGGTTCTCCCTGCGCAGTTTCTCCTAGTGTTTGCTATCTAAGCCCTGCCATGACTTATTAGAACACCCTTTCATGCAGTGACAGGGTAGCATTCGTTTCATTTTCCCTGTGTGGCACCGTACCCAGGATCATTTAGATGTGTGGATATAATTGATAATTTGGTGCACCACATCGTGTAAACATTGTCATCCACCTGGTCTGTTATATATTTTAATCGTAAACTCAGTTGAAAACAAATTCTAAAAGCTGTGACATTTGGAAATTTGAACATTGGAATAATTGGAAATTTGAAGATTGACTTCTCCAGCGATGTTAAAGAATTATTATTCTTTTGTTGTCATTGTTGTTGAGACAGAGTCTCACGATGTCGCCCTCAGTGCTGTGGCGTCACAGTTCACAGCAACCTCAAACTCTTGGGCTCAAGCGATTCTCTTGCCTCAGCCTCCCAAGCAGCTGGGACTACAGGCGCCCGCCACAATGCCTGGCTATTTTTTGTTGTAGTCATCATTGTTGGTTAGCTGGCCTAGGCCAGGTTTGAACCCCCCACCTTTGGTGTGTATGGCTGGCGCCGTCACCACTGTGCTACAGGCTCTGAGCCAGAATTATTATTCTTTAGTGTGATAATAGCATTGTAGTTACATTTAGAGATGGTGATGTATTTACAAATATACTTTTGATTTGCTTCAAAACTTTATTGTGGAAGGAGATGGGATTAAGTAGGAAATAGATATAACGAGATTGGCTGTAAAGTAATAACTAAAGGTGGACGGTGTACTATTCTGTTTTGGTATATGCTTGAAAATTTCTATAATAAACAGCTAAAATTATATTCCTGACCCCCCCAAATCTAGTTTTATTAATCACATGAAATTACATCACATGAAATCAAAGATTTTAATGCCCTTGGTTGGGGGACAGAAATAGCATTTTTCTGGATGTTCAATACTTGCATGTTGGCCTCCCTCCCGGCTTTGTGTCTTATGCTTTGCGATGGTCAAGTAATACATGTGGAAAGAACTTATAAGTGGGGACTCCTAGTGTCTAGATTTTAGCAAGTCTTTGCCTTCTGTTAGTTGTGTGACACTTAATCTTTTTGGGTCTCAATTTTCTGATTATTTAAAATGAGAGCTTTGTACTGTGGTTTTATATGTTGTTCAGCTCTAGGATTGTTTGACTTGATATCACACACAGGCTTTCCAAATCCATCATAAAGTTGGCTCATGGTATATTTAGTTCTGTATTTGTCTCTGTTAATGGAACAATGGCTATATTCTGGGAATAACAGAATTTTGAGGGGAACAATGTCTCATTCTGTTTCTAGGTTGAAGTGCAGTGAAGTGACAGTAGCTCCCTGTAGCCTCCAACTCCTATGCTCAAGCAATCCTTCTGTCTCAGTCTCCTGAGTAGCTAAGACTACAGATGTGTGCCTCTCAGGCTGGCTAATTAAAAGAAATTTTTTTTTAGAGATAGGGCCTTGCCAGGTTGTCCAGGCTGGTCTTAAATTCCTGGCCTCAGTTGTTCTTCCAGCCTTAGCCTCCCCAAGTGCTGGGATTACAGGCATGAGCGATCATGCCTGGCCTGGGAAGAACTGATTTCACTTAAAGCTATAAGGAATGAGACACAAAAATATTATATGCTTCTTATCACACTCCTGTACAGGAATTTATTAATTTCTTCTGAAATTAGTCAATGTTTTAATTGATATTGCCTAGTTGACTGTGAGTTGTGGAAATCATTTCTCACTTTGAAAAGCTGAAATTTCTTGGTGTGATGCCAAATTAACTCAAAATTCAAAGGGTACACCCTCATTTTAGGATTCCAGGGTTTTCTTAATAATACCATATTTACTACCTGTGTACCATTTTATGATTTTATTACCTTTCATTATGTCCTCAGCCTGCTTAATTAATTCTTTTATATATTCTCATGTGGCAGGACATTGTACTCTTTACCTCTTTTGTGGACTGTTTCTAGTTCCACAGTTGGGCACACTTCACACATCTTATATTTGTACCTTTAAAAAAAAAAAACTGGGAGGGAACTTTTGTGAGGCGCAGCCCTAACTCCCTGTAGGCCTATGTCTTTATGACTTTTAGCCAGGTATTAAATTTCATTGCAATCTTATAATCACGGAAAAACAGTTGCTCATGGAAACTCTGCGTTGGGTCCTACCTTATAGTAATACTAAACTTAAGGTGGTAGCCCAATGTCACATCAAAATTCATCCATTCGACAAATGTTTAATGAATGTCTTCTAGGTGTGCTAATTTTGAAAAGGGATTTCACAGGAAAGGAGGCTTAGAAGGAATTACCAGAGGACACAAATTTCCAATTTTCAAGTGATTTATTCATCAGAAAATGTTCCTTACCAAGAGACGCTCACTTATTCAGACACACAGCCCTCCTCCTGCACATACCTCAAAATTACCATAATTAATTCATAGTCCCAACTCTGGTCCTCATAAAGTGAAGTGACTATTTCCGTGGAAGCCATAATGGGTTATGCTTAAGAAATCTATTAAATCTATGACTACCTTTTTGTTTGTTTGTTTTTACAAAGAAAACTCCTCTCAGCTTACTGAATATCTTTGTGATGATCCATTTTATCAATCAGGAGCCTTCGAGACCTGGATTTGTTTGTTGGTCTCTGTGAAATCGTGACACTTTTATTCTGAATCTTTCAGGGTTAGCTCTTGTTCAATCTCCATTGAGTCATGGGCTCTTCTATTACTGTGTTAGAAGTACTTGCCATGACAAGGAATGTTCTCCATGCTTTCTTCAGCCAGATGTGCGCTTCAGGGAAGATGCGAGGTTCTCAGACACTGTTTCTGTAATCATTCCTTTCAGGCTGCCTTGTTACCTTCACTGTTAGCTTTCATTCATGTTTTCACTTATTCATTCATTCAGTAAACATTTTCTGAGCATCCACTGTGTGCTAGGTAGGTGCAAACATGACAAAGATAACAAAGATAACCTCAGCTTCCCCCATTTCAAAACAACATATTTCTCCTTACTACCCCTGGGCAGCATGTTCAGTGATCCGAGGCTGTGCAGTTGCCTCACCACGGTCTGCAGAGTGTTGCTCATGGTGACCTTCGTTACTCTTTGAGTCTTCGTGAGGATATATTCAAGAGGATTCCCACTGGATTTGCCTGTGTACAACAGGGGAAGTTGTGTGCAGGGGAGAATTAGGACCAATTTTTTTTCCTCTCTTGGCCAACCCTTTGGACATCCTTTGTTTCATTGTTGTTTAAATACAACAATGATGGTTCGTTTTTAATTTATTACAACAATGATAGTTCTTTTCTTTTCTTTTCTTTTTTGGTTATGACCAAATCTTTCTCCTCTCTTGGCCAACCCTTTGGCAATCTTTTGTTTCATTGTTGTTTTAATACAAGGATTGTTCTTTAATTTTTTTTTTTCTTGTTTGCATTGAAAGACTATGACAAGGAACCCTTCAAAACCTTCTCATAGTCAAAACTCATTGGTTTTTCCTTATTTCACATAGTTCTTTAATTCCTCACATAACTTGTTTATGTGGAGGAAGGCTTGACTTCCTGTTTTGAAGCTCGGTGGTCCTACCTCCCTGAGCCTTTTCTGCCTGGTACCTTATGAAGTATGTAACTCTATGCTATGTCTCTTGGGATGCACTTGCCTCTCCAAATTTTGGGCTGGTGGTTTGCCTTGAAACCTCACTTCTTCAGCTATAGAAACTAAGGAGAACATGAACTCATTTGTAAAGAAATTGCATGTATTTACTACCCAGCATATTAATGTTGTCTGTAGTTTTTTTTAATATTCAAAAAATGATTCAACATTTTTAACTCTCAGAGATGAGGTGACATGGGTGTCTCAATGGTTATGATAACTCATGTTCCTTCCCTCTGTGCTCTGGGAAGTGACAAATGCTTCCACAGCTCAGGTTTCATTGACACTCGTTCCCGTGAACTGTGTTAGGATTTTTAGTCTTATGCTTTTTCCCTCAGTTAGATTAGGATTCCCTGGGAGGGTTTCCATATGCTGTGGACTTTAACCTGGCCTCGCAGCCACGTCGTGGCAGCCAACTCTTCCTCCTCTTCCACCCTCAGTCTGGTTCCAGGGACTCTGCTGGCACTGGCTCTGGAGGCCAGAGATCAATGGTTTCTGCACGGCACCCCACTGCTTCACCACGACCATGGGGACAGAGCTAATGCTGGCGTGCTCAAGCTGTGTTCTGACTGAGACCTGGGGCAGTGAAGGTCATACTCTGCTTCATGCAGAAGTAGGGACAATACTTCTGTGCTCACTTCTGTTTAACCTTTATCAAGTATGTCCCCAAACAACACACCTTATGCCCCAGGATGTCATTGGTTTCTAATGAGGAAACGCTTTCATTTTCCATCTGTCTTCCCTATCCCCCAGGGTCCTGGCTGGGAGACATAGGCAGATGACCAGCTTGGTGCTGCACTCAGAATCATCTTCCTCTGGTGACCAAGGCAGCGTTCCTGCTTTAGGCTTGTCTATTCCACTGACTTTCCCTTCCCCAGTGGAGTTCCTCTAGAGCAGCGGTTCTCAACCTGTGGGTCGCGACCCACAGGAACTGTATTAAAGGGCCGCGGTGTTAGGAAAGTTGAGAGCCACTGCTGTAGAGCGTCCCTCCATCCTTCTTTATGAGGCTTACCCTCCAGTTCATCTGGCAGAAAAGTCTGCTTTCAATCATGCTCGCAGCTTCTGTAGGTGTTTTCTGGAACTCCACCACCACTCCTGCCCCCAAACCCTGCCCACCTGCCACACATTTATTTGTCAAGTTCCTATTTTTGCCAGCCTCTTAGAGAACATTTCCAATCAGCCAGGATCCAAATACATAAAGCTTAAATTTTGTATTTTGTGTTCATAACCTTCTTTGCTTAATTTCCGATATTTCTAACTATTTTGCTACTTTTTCAAACCTGCTGCTTGCTTATTTTCTTGTGCCTGTATTTGCCTTTTCCTTGCCCTGTTCAGCTGCTCACTCACATGGCTTTGACCTTGAACCCGCAAGCTTCTGCTCTGGTCTGCCCCATCTGAAACCAACCTGTTACCACTATGTGGTAATTTCCCTGTTCTCTTTAGGTCAGTCACAGATTTTCATGTTTGGGGTCTAGTCAATGAATTTTTTTTTTTTGAGAAAAGGAAATAGATGATACTATAGTGGTAAAAAAAAAAGGGGGGGGGTGGAAGGAGCGTCTCTGAGGGATGAGGGCCTCAACAGGTTGCAAAAGTCTTCTTGCACTGTTGTTGTTTTTCCTCAGCTCAGCACTTCTTTCATTGTCACCTTCTAGTAACAACCCCAGACATATGATCTTGACTGTAGTCCCAGCTCATGCTCCTTCCCACAACAGTCAGTAGGGGAATAGACATGTGACCTCAGCTTGGCCAACTGAAGACTGAAGACATCCCCCTGGAATTTTCCTAAGAATTCTCTTGCCCCACTGGTCCAGGTACAGTTGTCTGCAGTTTTGTTGCCATCACTTTGAGAAATGCAGCCATTATATTACGGGAGTGTGGAAGCGAGACAGGGTCCAGAGAGAGATGTGGCAACAGGGATGTCTCTAAATCAGGATATGCCTGAAGCTAGCTCCATCAGCATGCTTTCTGTCAAGATAGCCCCCTTTGTTTTTATTTACTTTGGTTCTGGCTTTGCTTAAGTTGAATGGTTTAGGCTTTCAGTCAACAACAACTAAAAGACTTATGATTTAAATGTTTCCTAGTGGAAGCGATTCCAGAATTGAGTTTTGGAGGAGAAGGAGGGCATCACAGAGGGAGAAAACGCCGTGGCCAAAGCCTGAAACAAGATAGAAACATGAAGAGTAAGGGCGGTACTGGAGGGTGAGGGGACGCTGCTGCAGGGATGTCTGAGAATCATTTTCATGGGAGATCGGGCAGAGGAGCTTGAGGCCTTACCCTGAAGACAATAATAAAGTGATGCATTTCAGGAAGATGGCTTTGGTACCCCAATCTTTTTCCACTCAAGTGCATTTGGAGCATACCATGGAATGGGGGGATCCCGCAGGCAAGGAGAAAAGCTAAACAACTCCTATATTCCTCCGGTCACCCAGGAAGTTACTGCAGGAAGGACACACTGCAACTTGGACTTTACCTAACAAAGGCAAACAGCATCCCCTCACTGTGTGTGCCCTCATACTGATCTGAAATTAAACAAAAATAAAAGTGCAGCAATAAAAAATGTAACAATGGAGATCTGAATTAAGGCAGGAGTATGAGAAAATGAAGAGGAAACACTTCCAGGGGAGACCTCAGGCCATTCTATCGGTAAGGGAGCGATTCCACTGAGGTGGGGAGTGCTGGGGGTGGAGGGTCTGGAGGAGGCATTTGCTCAGGCTATCCTGATGAATATCCTGCCAGATGAATCTTAGGAATCTTAACACTAATTTTCAGTGTATTTCTTCATCTCTGAAAAGAATTGAGGATCACTTTATATTAGTTGATCTTTAAGATTTCTTGAAGATTTTTTTCTTTCTTTTTTTTTTTTTTTAAAGAATTGATTATATGCCACCATTGCTACACAATGGTTCATATCCTAACCTCTCTGTCTGGATTCTAAGTCTTCTGTTTTCACTTGGCCTTTCTGTGCCCCTCTAATCTTGTTTCTACATTTCTTCCACTGCAGAGAGAGCAGTTCCTTCCATCCTCCTGCAGATGCTGAGTTATATGCTCTCTTCTCTGCAGTCCCTGCCTCCATTTCTTTCTTTATGTGCTGCCCGGGCTCAGCTAGGCCTCCACTCCTGGGGGCCACTTCCCCCCTCCTTACTGCACTCTGCACCCTGGCCCTCCTCTCACTTCTCCAATGTCTGCTTTACTCAACTCCTATGTGATGAAATTGACTAGAGCTCTGTAATTTCCCATATATATTACGTTGCTTTCTCACCTAAACCAAGGGCTCCTTAAGGGTGTTTGGTGTCAGGAACAGTGCTGGATGAATTGTAGTTCTATGTCTTCACATCTGCTAGAATCTTCTCTCGTCTCCACTTATTTTTTATTTTTCTTTAATTTCACGTTAATGCGAGGATACAAACACCCAAGTCACAATATTTGAATTTGTTAGGTAGAGTCCCTCTTGTGGTTATGTCCTGTGCCCGAGAAGTGTCCCAGACACCCCTACAATGTGCCCATTCAATTGGAGCACCCCAAAACTCCCCTCATCCCTCAATCCACTTCCTACAACTTGAAGTGAAATGAGTTTTTCTCCTATGTAGGCATGAATTAGATCATCTATTAGTTTCGTATTCCTCACCTCCACTTCGTCTGGCAAAATTCTACTCATGCATCCTTGAAGAGGCAGTTCCAATTCTCATCTGTGAAGCTAAGCCCCAGACTGGACTGAATTGTGTATTTTTTCTTCTCATGTATGTAATACCTATTATAATACATAACATATATTTGAACATTTCTATAAATTTCCATCATAGTATTTCTCCAATAACATAAAACAACATCTCCAACAATACACATAAGAGGCACATAAGTTTATTTTAAATTATATATTTCCCTCTGCAACCACACCCAGTACAATTATTACTTAACCCTTGGAAAGATATTTGCAGAGGAGAGGATCTCATATCGGTGTCCATAGAGTCCCATTAGCACCCTGCAGCAGGAGAAGGTTGAGCTCATCCAGGGAAGAGGCCGATGGAGGGCAGGTGATGAGATCGCTCACCAGATTAAAAAGGGAAGGGCAGCAACTCATTAGGAAACACAGAGATGCCTGCTTAATTACTTGAAAAATGTCTGAGCCAGTACATTTTATGACACCTGGAGGGGATAAACATGCCCATAAATTTAATTAATTTTCTTTCTTCTTTCATTGCACCTGTATGGCCTAAAGGAAAAGAAGTCTAACGAAAGCACAATCAAGCACTTCTGCTGGACTTCCACAGTTCATTTGGGCAATATTCAGAAAATAAAATACTGGATTTTCCATCAATTTATGGGGAGAAATGTATTTGGAAAAATGCAGCCCAGCAGTGAAATTATTCCCACGTCAAATTCTGATCAATGGCTCCTTCAGCTTTTTTTCCAAAAAGAGCTTAAGTCTCTTTGTAGATATATTAAAATATGTTGAATACTCATAAATCTCTAAGGAGAAAATCAGAACTGCATATTATTGTTATGTGAGAACTGGAAAGCTGAGGGGAACTGGGCAAATCCATACAGCAAGTAACTCCATTTGATCTCTACTCAGTAACAACACCTTTTTGTTAAAAAACTCTTTAAATCTATGATATTACTGGTTTTATCCAATATAAGCTCAATGGTAATGAGTATGCTTAAAAACTCATAATGATATCATATCATTTGCGGGTGCTTACTATCCACTAGAAACTGTACCAGTACTTTACAGGTCCTACCGTGAATCCTTACACAGCAGAACTTCCACAGTGGGCCACCTCCCCGCATTGACCACCTCCTTAAGTTGACCTAATTTTTATAAACCAGACATGCACCTCATGTACATATCAGTACAGCAGGCCTAGTTCCTTACGTTGACCACCTCCATATGTTGACCAGTTTGTCACAGTCCCTTGAGTGGTCAGCTTACAGAGGTCCTACTGTGACAGTGTTCCAAGGAAAGTAATCTCCCCATTTGAAATGGCTCCATATGAAATTAAGGGACTTATCCAAGGTCACCTAGGTAGAAAGTGTTGAAACTAGGATTCAAATCCAGGTCTCCTGGGCTCCAAAATCTATGCTCATTTATTTTTGTTGTGTGGACAGTCATGTCAAGCCATTTTTTTTCTGTTGTTGATTCAGTGTCACTGAACATATGAAAAGTTTATAACATGTCTTGTTTCTTAAAAGGATCTTGACATTTTTGAGCATTGAATAGTGAATTATTCATGGGAGCTTCTGGACATAGCCTGAACAATCTGCCCTCCCAAGAACTTACAGAGGAAAACTGCTGCTGTGTATGATTCCCTTTAGCCTAAAAAATACTTGCCTGCATCCAGTCATTCCTACAGCAAGTAGAACAGGCTTCTTTACCGCTGTGGTGTGGGAGGCAGGGGAAAGAAGCTGTTGCTTACGGAACACCTACTATGTGCCCGTGATACACCCGGCCTCTTACATGTATTGACTTGCCTGATGCGAGGTATGTGTGTGAAGGAAGGGACCAGTCAGAAACCTGTGACCCGGTAAGGCGCACTGTGGACATCCCGTGTTAGTGGAATTCTGCTTCTAAAAGGCACAATCGCGAATACCAAGATTCACGGAGGAGCGTATTCTGGGTTATTTGAAAATTGCTGCTAGATAAAAGTGAAATGAAATATTTTTATTTTAGCCGTAACATTCCTCATTGTGTCATGAAATACCATAGTTAGTGCTGTTTTCAGTTTTAATCTCTTGTAAACTCATTGACTGTTAATGCTTAGTGGGCCCATAAACTAATTTGAATCGATCTGATTTTGCACAATCAAGCCCATTACACTCGCTTCAATTTTGTGCATCAGGGCTCTAACATCTGGAAGCTATGAAAAGCACGACAGCCTGTCTAAAGAGACTGCCGTGAGAAATCATGTTAGGGGACGTGCTATTGAGATCTGACTAATCATCAGCATTCCAGCCCCAGCCACACTGCCTCTGTTTTTGTATTCCATATCCCAGAGGGGAGTAGACGGGGTGGAGCATGCGTGGAAGACTGCTCCTGAAATCCTACGTGGGAATTGCTTCTCCCAAAACAGAACCTTCTCTGGGTACCTACTAAGCTCTCCCCACTTGGTTTATCTCAGGCAAGTTATGAAATTAGTTGTGACGAGCCCCTCCTTGAAACTTTGGATTTGATTAGGTCCAGCTGACAATGTCCTGTGGCAGAATCAATGACGCTTTCGAATTCAAGATTCCGAACCCTCACGCGTACATCAGGGTGGCTCTATGCCTTCGTGCTTTTCTAATCGCTGTTCTTTGGAAAAGCTAGTAAACAAGTAATTTTGTCTTTGAAAGTGCAGCATTTTAAAAAGAGCCAGCCTGTGAGTTTATGCCAGCCGTAGCAAGGGCAAATTAAGGCGCCGAATTCATTCACATTTTTGCATGCATTTTTAACCTTGATTTAGATTAGCATGCGTTTGTGCTTCTTGCTATTTTAAATATATCCTCTATTTGCGGTATCAGCTTTTGTGCATCTGCGTGGCGTAAAGATTGAGGGAGTGATCTCTGAACTCAACTCTGCCAAATCCTGCCTTCACCGCTTGGTAGCTGTGTGACCTCACCTAAAGTTTCTAACCCTCTGTCAGCCTCAGTTTCTCATTTGTCAGGACTATAGCTCCTAAGTCTGTTGTGAGCATTAAATGGTTTAAAGGAGTTAAAACTGTGTTTGGTGGAGAGCAGAGAAAGGGAAGGAGGTATGGGGTGGGGGGTCACGGGGTGTGGTACACCTTTTGGGGGCAGGACACAAGTATAAGAGGGTCTTTATCTAACAAATACAATCAGTGCAACCTGATTCTTTGTACCCTCAGTGAATCCCCAAAAACAACAATAACAAAAAATCTGTGATTAGCACAAGGTAAGTCCTTAATAAGCCTTTATCATTATAACAGTAATGTATTTTAAGTTATTTTAATAGTGTTCTTACTCAGAATCAGGCACCATACACTTATTGTGGAATAAACAATTAATGTCTTCCCATCTCCTGGGCCAAATTAATAAAAAATTAATGTCTTCCCATTCCCTGGGCCAAATAATTTATCCTAATATCAGACCCCTGTTTCTCAGAACGATGCCAAGGGTAGCAGAGAATGCCGTGCTAGAGAATAAACGGATCACTGCAAATTTATTGGCGTCAGGCAAGGAAAAGCTTCCAGTGTGCATCTCGTGCTAAGGTGCTCCCGTCTGCCTTAGGACCTGACCTAACCGAAAGTTGTGATTGAGGATATAAAACCCCCAATCAAGGCCCACATTGTGAAGGGTCCTTTCCCTGTGAAAGATTGCCCTAAAGAGTTTGCCTATAGAGATCTTAGTAACACATTTTCAGGAAAATGGATGCTTATCTGGACACTCCAGTGTGTCAGTCCCTGGTTTCTAAGGCTAGTCATTTACGACATCATCTCCCGTGTAATAACTTCCAGTTTCCCCGTATATCCAGACCGTGTCCCTTCTCTAAGCCCCTACCATCCAGAGGGCTCCTGGAGAGGATCATGATGCACAGTGGCCCAAGAAGACGCCACGTGAGGAGCTTCTGTGGTCAGACATTCATTGGTCCTGAAGCTCTTACTAAATGGGATTCACGGGATTCGATTCCATTCCCCTGCCTGGATGCTTTGGGTTGGGTGCTCCCGCCTGGAGGACTGCCTGCTTTTTCTTCTGAGGTGTTGCATGGTACTTAACAGAAGCCGCAAGGTTGCAGTGTGCTTATTTAATTATGCAGGAATAATGAGAAATTAAATAGCATTCTAGTTTACAGCTGAGGCGAGATCTGTATCCTTTCGAAATATGGATGTGTATGTCGGCCAGAATCCAGTTTGCTACTCACCTCTGTAAATTGTTAGCTCTGATGCTCTGAGGCTCCAGATCTCGTCTGTTGTATAACAACCACTTTCTTTTTAAAGTTATAGTGAGTAGTAAATAACGTAATGTTTATTAATTAGTGTAGCCCCTAACATGCAGTAAATGTTTAACAAATTAGTGATTACTAATTCCACTGCTATGGATACCCTTACTTCATGCATCCAGAGAGTATCTCCAGAAAAATAAAAAAGATGTTTGTCCCAAAGGAAAACATTAATTTACTATTTGATCAAAACACAAGATTTATTTATTTTTTTTATCCTTTCCATCCCCCTTTGAACAGAAAGTAGGATTTAGATAGGATGAAATTGGAAGAATTAGCAATTTTCCTCTGGTTGGTTCAGAACTTGACTTTGGAAAAGGGTTCTCTGGGGGAAGTTCTAAGATTAACAGGCACCACAATCAAAATATTATTATACCCATGTCACAGGTGGAGGCAGATGAGACGCTTGCTTATAGGGTAAAGGAAAATGACGTGCAAACTAAAGATCTTGCTTGTCTTCAATGGCAGGCTCTGTGTGACAGTTTGTAACTATGTCAGGGCAAGCTTTTTGGATAGTTCAGCCAATGTGGATTAGGGGTGCAAACATTACTTTGGATTTAGACAGATCTAGGTTTGCGCCCCAGATAAATCACTTTACTAGCTGCGATCCCCTGGGCAAAGTACATAACCTCTGCAGACCCTATCTTCCTCCTTCTGTGAGAATAATTTAGACACTGAACACCAATTAGCAGAGAGCATGGCAGGAGGTAAATAATCCATACATGTTAGTCATATTTTTCTCTATCTGCGAATGTGACACTGGTGTGTAACCAGGCAGACAGCAACTTTTTATTTCAAGAGAGTTCTCACATATGTCAAGATAAAATCAAGAATTTTTTTTTCAGTTCTCACTCTACTGATAGAGAAATTTGAATAACACAGAGATTTTCTTTTTGCAGGAAAATCACTTTCCAGACAGTTAACACTTGGATTGCTCATTTAGCTACTAGGGACACCCACCCAGGCTTTGTGCACCCAGCACTGTTCCCAGCACCTGGCAAATAATGTCTTTGCAAGTCTCACATTAGTGCCGGAAGGTAGGCAGATAACATCTGCATTTATAATGAATGAGAAAGAGATTAAGGATCCTGCCCAAATTTATATGCCTTGTGAAAGGGGGCAGGACTTAAACCCCGGCCTACTGCCTTGAAAGCCCCTTTTAATCCAGGGTCAATTGTAGCACACACAAACGTAATATTGTTCTGTCTATATTGCAGAACAACAGCGACAGAACTCCGGTGATGTCCTCGCATACTCTTGTGAGTCCTAATTTGACTGAATTGATCCCAGATGTTAAATGCTAAACGCAATACACTGTTTTAGGGCTTTTTCTCCCTCCCTGCTATTCAAATACAACCATTAACACAGTCAGGAAGTAAAACGTTGCATCTGAGATAAATGCCATACTCGTGTTCCTTTTTATCCCCTCTCTCTCATGGCATAAGGAAAGAATTTTGTTATCAATGTGACAAAAGTTTTATTCCTTGGGAATGAAACACACGTAGATTCACATGTCTCCAGGGCAATCCCGTTCAGGCTTGGAGATCAGCACCCAGCAGGCACACAGTGGCAGTTTGTACCCGACTATCTTTCTAGAACCTTACACATGGTTTCTCAGCCGCATCAGCCTAGGGGTGAAACATAAGGGCAGAGGACCAGTAACAACTAGGGAAAAACAGTATCTGTCTTTGATTATCCACTCATTTATCCTCGTGTGACCTATCCCTATGTAAAGATTCCCTTGGTTGTTACAAGATTTGCTGAGATTCCAAAGATTGTCAGCTGGTTTCTTCCTCCAGGCAACACAGGGAGTCCTAAGGATGCTCCGTAAAGTCTCACCTGAGCACACCGAGGGATTTCTGTGTTCTCTGGGATTCCCGACATGAAAACCCCTTCGGATGCTTCACTCATGAGGGAGAGCCCGGCTCTCCACCTGAATGCTGGGCTCCCTGACCAGTCGTAGCTCAGAGGAGGGGTGAAGAGGGGGTCTGAGCTTCAGCCCTTCTATCCGGCTGCAGTGGGAACACGGGCAATTACGTAATCCCTGCCTGGCTAGGTTTCCTCATCTGTAAAGTGCAGGGTCACGTGCAGTCTAGTGTGAGCGCTCAGGAAATGTGGCCACTGTTACTGTTCCGTGAGTTACGAATCTAACCGGCCCAGGCTCCCAGGATAGACTTGAATACTCTGCCTTTTCCGTTTATACTCGGAGCCCTTCTCCCTAGAACTTAGCCGTGAATGGGAGGATGCTGTGAGTGGTCAGCGCTTGGTTTTATTCAGGATTTCCTTCCTCTCCGGTTCTGTGGCATTAATCTTCAACCACATTGTGTGCCTTCATTAATCCTTTCTTAGGATTAGGATTCCTTCTTACGTAGCTAGTTCCTCACTACCTTGAACCAGTAAGTCTTGTTGGAACTGCTCCCCGAGACATGCGAATAGACCAAGGTAGTCTGATGTTTGCATTTCTGGCTGAGTTTGCTTTCTCTCTCTCTCTCTCTCTCTCTCTCTCTCTCCCCCCCTCTCTCTCTCTCCCCCTCTCTGTCTCTCTCTCTCCCTCTCTCTCTCTCCCCCCCCCTCTCTCCCTCTCTCTCTGTCTCTCTATCTCTCTCTCTCCCTCTCTCTCTCCCCCTCTCTCTATCTCTCCCTCTCTCTCTGTCTCTCTCTCTCCCTCTCTCTCTCTCTCTCTCTCTCTCTCTCTCCCCCTCTCTCTCCGCCTCTCTCTCTCTCTCTCCCTCTCTCTCTCTCCTCCTCTCTGTATCTCTCCCTCTCTGTCTCTCTCTGTCTCTCTCTCTGCCTCTCACACGCACATACACAAATGCAAAGAATTATATTTTTCCAGCACCTGAAACTTCCTATTACAATTTACTTCTAAGATTGACTTAATTATACTTAAATCTCATTCAAAGATACTATGTCACTGAAGTTTCAACAGAACATCATTGTGAGATAATAGCGTTTTATGTGAAACCTGCAAAATAAACTTTTGCTGATGCTAATTTTCTGTCCTTAGGTTGCTTGAAACTGGAATTCAAGAACTGTTCACTGATGAAGGCACTCATTTAGTAGTTTATTAAAGGATATCTAGTGGCTGGGTGTGGTGGCTCACATCTGTAATCCTAGCCTCTGGGAGGCCGAGGTGGATGGATCCCTGGAGCGCAGGAGATCATAACCAGCCTGAGCAATACCGAGACCTTGTCTCTACTAAAAATAGAAAAATGAGCCAGGGGTCACGGGGGACACCTGTTGTCCCAGCTACATTGGACGCTGAGGCAAGAGGATCATTTGAGTCCGAGAGTTTGAGGTCACTGTGAGCTAAGACGATGCCATGGGACTCTACCCAGGGCAACAGAGTGAGACTCTGCCTTTAAAAAATATATATATAATTACATGACTTTTGAATAGTAAATCATTTGTGCTTTTTTGTTATTAATCAAGTACTACATAAGTATCAAGTAATCCACATAAACTAGTCTTACATCAACTTTAAAACATTTAAAACTTTTTTCCTAGCTGAGACGCGAATAACAAAGGATTCTTCTCTAAAGGCCAAGTTGAAACAATTCTTCCAATACAAAAACAGCATTATCCCTTTCAGCAGTAACTCCTCTGACCTTAGGTATTAACCTCTCCCTCCTCTCTCCTTCTCATTTTCTCAAACTTCTCAACATTAAAGCAAATTCAGCACTTGCCTGCTACATGTCAGGAAACTTCACAATTCTGAGATTAGAATCCAGTGTAACTATGTGAACTATAAAGTCCATTTACATAATAGTTTTTGATCTAACACATCAATAAAAGTTCCAATCTGGGTTATCGCAAACTCTTTGCACATTTACAGAAAAGTCAAACCTGCACTCTGGTAGGATTAGAATCCCAATGCGAGTGTGGTCACTTTCAAGTTAGTGGTTATTCTGGACACTTGAACTCAGCACATCTTCCCAGAAGCTGAGAAACAGCAACAATAGTAATTAACACCGAGTGAGTCATTATGGCCAAGACTGTTGACAATAACCTCACAACAAGCTCGTGAGTAGTAGAGTATCATTCCAGTTTTATAACTAAAGAAACTGAGGCCCAAGGAAGTTAAATATGGCACTGATGTACCCTTACGTCCAGATATTAATAGTGTTTTCCAGTTCAGATGGGGCTGTAAGACCTGGATCAACAGAAACATCACCATCAGCCTGGGGGGGGGTCTCAGTTGGTGTCATGTGTGAGCCGTGTTTGTGAGCATAAATGGTAACACTAGACTGGGGACCAAAGCCCCTGCTGCGTGTGGTCAGTCCCCCGGGGGTGGCAGCATTGTGCTGAGATGCGCCTTCGCAGCCCATCTGTGTTGGGCTAATCATGGCTAATGATAGCTGAGTAATTCCTCTCAGTGGTGCTGGGACCTCCTCAAAAGCAGAAAAGTGGAAAAAGTTCCTTGAGGATGCATTAAATGTCGTCTCAGACTGGCTTCCAGCTAGATGCCCTCCAAGGGGGCATAGCTGCACTCCCAGCCTAGCAAGCTACTAGGCTGGTGGGAGCTGCTCATATTGAGCAAAGGGCCCACTGTGAGTCTAGGAAAGTGGAAATGTCAGAGAGAAGGGCTCTTTGGATAGCAGCCTCACTCACTGATTGTTGGAAGGACAATCAATCTGTGCTCAATACTCGCGTGATCTCAGTTGATCCAGCTTCGGCCTTTTCAGCCACATCTGGATACACTTGATGTCATTTTCTCATCCAGCATGTCTTCTCTGAAAATAAAAGACAGCGAGGAGTGCAAAAGCTGCAGTAAGAACATTCCTCTGCTGCCTTCTCAGCCTCTAAATCCTATCAGTCCAGAGTGACTTATTTATACTGCAGAATTTATCATGCACTTAATACATTTCAAAGTTGTGTTCATTTATTTTTAAATGAGAATTTCTTTAAAAAAAATCGTTCTTCTCTAAAATAGAAACAATTGGGAAAAAATGCTTAGAGATGGAGGCACCTGTGTGTTAGGTTGCTCTCTGGGGAATTGGGAAGCTGATCCCTATAAAATTTTCTCTCTCCTTCTCACTCCTAAAAAGTTTGCTGTGCCGTGACACTCTGCAGAAAGTTTGGGGGATTCTTTGTTTTTTTTCTTTTTGTCTTAAAAATATTCTTTTAAAAGTCCCAAGTGATTCCTTTGCGTGAGTCATATTGTTGAGCGTTTCTGCATTTTCTGTGAGCTCTATGGAAATGGTGATCATTCTCTGAGAGAAAGATGGAATAAAACGTGGTGGTTCCTCTTCTGGAGGAAGGAAATGTATTCTCCCCACAGGCTTCTCGCTCTGTAGTCCATTGGGAATATGTTCATGACCCTGAAAACTGAATTTATTCTTTTAGAAACACTGTTCTGTGGTGTCTGGAATTTTGGCTTATTTGTAATGATGGCAAAGATTGGTTCTAGAATACTTTACTAAGGCAAAATAAAGAATATAAATTGAGGAAAGTAAGGATGTAAGATATTAATGATAATCTTAGTAATTATTCTAAAATGCACAGTTTCTTATTATTAGCTGGATTGCCTTTTTTTTGTACTAGTTTTATAAGCCCTTAAAATAATTATGAAAGCTAAAGAATTAAAGTCATCACAAGACATTATGACTTCTGGATATCCCTGGGTATAACCATGATAGAAAGTACCAATGTCAAGGTCGACAGAATAGTGCCATGGTGCCTTTTCTTGCAGGTTCTAGACCATCCTTTGACAGCCTGTCCACATCAGACAGACCTCTAAAACATCTGCAGTTCTTGCAAGATTTATTTCCTATAGGAAACTAGAACGGTTTCTAGGAAAATAAAGAGGCTGAAGAGTGGGTACAGGGTAACTGGAAGCTGGACCCAAAGAGGCAATTTTAGAATTCTGGAAAGAGTCAAAACAACAGGATTTGAATACTGATTCTGTATGGATCAGGCAAACACATTTTCTAAACCTCTATTTTTTACCTTTTAATTATCGACCTCTTACATATATGTTTTCTTATATTATTTAGAATGAAAATATTAATAATAATATTTACCTTGATGGATTTTTGTGATCCTCAAATCATGCATCATTTAGGAATGTGTTTTTTAAACTATAACAACTACTTTACATATCTAGGCTCTCAGTTTAATACCAAGAGCCTAGATATATAAAGTAGTTGGCATTTGACTCACCAGTTGGCCTTGGGCAGACAACTCAGCAACAGGGTGCTAAGTTGATTACTAATCAATTTTAGAGATACATGAATTTATCTTTTCTTATACAACATGGAGCGCTTCGTAGAATGGACAACTTTTAATGTGTTATCCATGTTTTTAATTCCAATGGATAAAAGTGGTAGTGTGGTATAATGGGTAAGAGCTTAGACTTTGGAGTTAGATAAAGATGGGTTTGAAGCCAGGAAGAGCAAATCACGAAATGTAGGACAAAGTGCTCAACTCTGAGAGTCTCAATTTCCTCACCCACAGAACAGACATAAATATCCCTAACTTAAACGGATTTTTCCTGTAAACTACCTGTACAATAAAAGATCAATACAATGACCATGATGGCATGATGATGATCGTAAAAGACAATTCTTTCTCTGTTTTTGTTTGTTTGTTTTGGGACAGAGTCTCACTTTGTCACCACTGGTAGAGTGCTGTGGCATCACAGTTCACAGCAACCTCAGACTCCTAGGCTCAACCTATTCTCTTGCTTCAGTTTCCCGACTAGCTAGGACTCCAGGCGCCCACCACAATGCCCGGCTATTTCTAGAGACGGGATCTCACTCTAGCTCAGGCTGGTCTCAAACTCAAGAGCTCAGGGGATCTGCCCACCTCAGCCTCCCAGAGTGCTAGGATTCCCATAAAAGACAATCAATTCTAATGACTAAGCTCACTTGGTGGGACAAGCAGCCTCCCTATGCCCACTGGTGGCCTCTGGGTCCTGGATGTGGCTTGAAGGATGTCCTGGAGTACAGAGGTCAGGTGAACAGGCTTTGGAAGTAAGCAGCCTGACTTCAATTCCTGACTGCCACTTACTGCTGGTAAATAGTGGTTAATTCAGGTAAGCAATTTATGCCAAACACAATTCTGTTTCTTCTTAACAGATTGTTTGCTTTTTAGCAGTATATTTCTTGTGTCTTGGGGATAATCCAACTCCGATGGCCAGTCATTTGCTCCTTGTGATGTTAGTATGTTTGGTTATCATCCTCTACCAAATTCATTAGAATTCTGAGAACTTCACAACTTGTTAAATCACATTGCCTTACACAGAAGGGCAGATAAATAAG
This sequence comes from Perodicticus potto, assembly GCA_963574655.1. Classification (NCBI taxonomy): domain Eukaryota; kingdom Metazoa; phylum Chordata; class Mammalia; order Primates; family Lorisidae; genus Perodicticus; species Perodicticus potto. The sequence goes on from CAUYRH010094126.1 coordinate 23,612, forward strand.
CAGATTCACTCCTGGATTGTGTCCGCCAAGTTCAGGCCAGTGAGGTGTGCAGACGGAAAGAGAGACAGTTCCTGGTGTCCGCTAGTTTGTTCTCACTGGCAATGGTTCCTTTCCCCTTACTGGATGCTGCCAGGATGTGGAAGGCAGATTGTCACTAGAGAGGATGAAATGAAATTAATACATGGCTATAATAAAAGAAACATTCTCTGAGAGGAGGATGGAAATGTATAGTCCATAGATTGATGCTTCTATTTAGAAGACTCAAATGAAACCAGTCTGATGGAGACTTACCAGGCGTTTCCCATATATCTGTGGGTAATTTGTACTCTGGATGGTTTTTATGTAGAGAGAATAAATAATGAAAGCCTTTTGATTCAGAAACTCTGGATAGCAGCACAGTATTGTGTGACTACTTAATAGCCAAAACTCAGGGATTAATCTTAACTGGTCTTTATCACCTTAAATCAAGGGGAATGGAATGGATGGATACAATGTATAACCTTCTTTGTTTCCTAGTTACTAAAACCTTTCAAGATTGGATTACTATAATAGTATTTTTTCAAGTAAAGGCAAGGACAAATCCAGGGGAACAACATAGAAAGGACACTTGCTGCAGATGGAGTTTTTCATGGGTGAAAAAAATTCAACAGAATAATGAGAAAACCCAGAATGACAGCTTATGCCTGTTCTTCTGTGTGTATCTTTCCCTCCCTCCATGAATACAGGGCTTTGGATCTCACGTCTTCCATGCTTTCTCCCTTTTCTTTTAATAAATATTCCATGTGTTCTTTTACCCACTAATTTGTGTCACTCTGTGCTTATATTGCTAACAATTTAAATAGAGCAATCCCTTTGAAAATATTATCTCTTTTTGAATGCATCATAATTTTGAAGTGGTCTCATAAATTTTGTTGCTGATTTGGGATCGTAAACAGTATATTTATTTATATTAAAGTCTGCCTGCTGTTCTTAAAGATATTACATTTGTATAGTTAAGAGAAGTGAAGAGCCAAATTTAATTTTCTTTCTATTCTGGAATGCTTTGCATCTTGTAATCACCATTGATTGCCTACTTACTAGTCAGAATCAATAAAAGGAGTAGATGTAAAATTGCCCAATCTCATGTTTTATAATATAATAGTCTAGTCAAAATGGAGGGTGTTAATAGCATTCAGCTGTGTAGACATTATCTGATAATGGCAGTGCATATAGCTCACTCTACAGAGAAACAAATTAAAGCTGGAAGCTCAAATTTTGGACTTTATTTTATTTAGGGTGAATGTTATGCACAAATATCAACAGAATACATTTTCATAATTTAATGGATAATATCGTATTTTGATTACCTTTTAATCATTCTAATTGCATTTCCTTTCAGAGACCACTAACATGTTTTAGCTTTATTTCTCAGTTGTTTCTAATATGGCTGATGCATCTGTCTCAAGGCCATCAGTATGAGATTATGGAAACATTAAAACATACACACTTGTGCTGAGAATAACAGTGTTCCATTTCAGGTCTATATCAATCAACAAAACATTAGAGATAAAAGATAAGAAATATTACTAAGTAGTCAGAGACTTAGTCAACTGTTTTTAAGCATCTGCACTTCTCTATTCATTGTGCATTTTGGGTTTCAGAAAATAATTTTATTAAACTTAAATATTTCAAAATGATTGTTTTAGATGAATTCAGTTAACCTCTAGGCTTCCACTGGGAGTAGCTCTTAGATCACCCAATGTTATTCAAAGTTTTAGCTCCCTAAGTAAGCATCCTTGATTTTAAAAAAGAAATGCAATGTGCACAATTTCCAAACCCATCCAGAAAGGAGCTTTACTGTGAAAAATCAATCTCAACAATTGATAAATTACATCCTCTATTGGGAAAGAAATGTGCTGATAGCATTTTGGAAAACACTCAGCATGGTGGTTAAGTTCTTTTAGTGAGCTCCCTGACAATCACAGCCTTTACTATTCCTTACACACAGAAGCTAGAATCCCTCCCCAGACTGCATTACATATAGCAATTAGGGCGTGTCCATGAAATAGAAATCTCGTTTGTAGATATTGATTATGTATCAGTTAGTTAATTATCAGCTGCCTGCTCAGAATGGGTAATGACCATCTGGCTTTTGACTTTTCCCCCCACTCTTTTGCACCCTTTTCTATTAGGTTTTTCATACCAGACGCCATGTAATTGAACCACCTTGCTTGACTATCTCATTCTCTTGTTTTCGAAGACATCTGCTCTAAAGCAGTACAGGATTTTTTTCAAAATCAAAGGTGCGTGAGTCAAGGGGCAGAGAGGTACTGGAACTAATTTTGCCTATGTGGTGCTGTCGCTTTATACTCTGACAATTAACCTTTTAGGTCATTCATTTTTGCCTTTGTATGGGATAAAATTTCGTAATGGAGAATATATAATTTATCTAACATTGTAATGAAATATTGGCTTGGAGCTGTTGAGATAGTCAAGAAAGCTTTTCACCCTTTATTCAGGCATATAGGGCCAATTGATAATCCTATTCAAAGCTTATTGAGTGCTCACTCTGTGCCAAGAACTGTCCTCAGAGCTGTCTGTGTTCCACACGGCCATTCCATGACATAGCCTTCCTCGCTATTGTATGTAGGGATAAGAAAACTGTTGCACAGAGAAGGTCAGTAATATGCCTAAGATGACACAGCTAAATAACAACAGAGGCGATATTTGAATTTCTTCTCTCCCCACTCTTAGCAACACATCCTAATTCCAAGCTGGAATTAGGTCAGCTGTCCCTTTGAACAAAACATTGATAGCCAGGAATTTCTATCTCTTATTGGCTACAGGCCAATGATTAAAATTGAGGTAAGGACTGCTGCTACTGAATCCACGGCTTCCAAATTTGTCAACTCTGGAACTGCTCATCAGTATCAAGTCTCACATATGGGATAAGGGGACAAGACACAGAAAAATAGGGCACGGCCTCCAGCAGAGGCTCACACATAAGCACAAATGAAAATGGCTCTTGGGAAATAATAGCAGCTAACTTCCATTGAGCGTGTCCCGTGTGCTAGACTCAGTGTAATGCAATGCTGTATTTAATACAAGCTACTTATAATTATTCCAATTATATCAATCCAGCAACAGCGTTTTAAAAGATTGGGTAATTTTCCCACAGTCCCATTGCTGCTAAGTCACAATATGAAGACCCCAAATCCACCAGGGTGATTTCAAAAGGCATGTTCTGAGACTTCCAAATTCAGTTCTGACACGTGAAGGGCTTGGAAGGCTTCATTCCTCTCCTTACAACAGGAAAAATTTTGACAAACTGAAAGTCAGCCGCTGTCTTGGACACACTAGAGATGAAGTTACAGGGCAATTTGCCACTCCAAATTCTGGAGAGATAGGTGCACTTGGGAAAAAAAAAGAAAAATCCTAGTTCTGTATACCTGGAGCCCATATACTGGGGGAACCACATAAATGATGATATTGATGACTTGCTGGACGTGACTATAAATTGGAATGCATGTGGAAAAACTTCAGGAACCCCAACCTTAGAGGGGCCCCCGGACTTTAACAGGCTTTCCTTACTTGAAACCTCATCAGGATCACACTTACGGTGCATCTTACAAGGGTACAAGTGAAAATTACTAAATGTAGAATATAAATGTCTTCATATAGTGATTAAAAGGCCATGAAGGCTATGTTAAATAGTTCAATGAAAATATTTCAGATTGTATATGAA
>CAUYRH010094127.1:0-16822 GCA_963574655.1 Perodicticus potto
CTATAATTGGGTTATAGTTTTCATACGAAAGCTATAAATTAGCTTCATAGTAGGGCTGAGTACATTGGATACTTTTTCTTCCATTCTTGAGATACTTTGCTAAGAAGAATATGTTCCAGCTCTATCCATGTAAATAAGAAAGAGGTAAAGTCTCCATCTTTCTTTAAGGTTGCGTAGTATTCCATGGTATACGTGTACCACTATTTATTAATCCATTTGTGGGTCAATGGGCACTTGGGCTTCTTCCATGACTTAGCAATTATGAATTGGGCTGCAATGAACATTCTGCATATTTTAGGTTTTAACGGGATGTCACACCCTGCTGGGAGCTGGGAACAAGCCAGGGAGCTACTGCACTTGTTGAGGCAGAGGTGGCGGTGGTGGCTGGATCTGCAATCAGCACCCCAGACTTTCCTGCTATTGGTTGACTCCCCTCATCTGGGCATCATCTGGCTTCTCCCCAAGGTAATACTCTTTGTCCATTTCCTTTGGCCTCATTCCCAGCCCCTTCCCTCCACTCAGTGACCAGGGTGCCACCTGGGCTGTGTATTTCTCTCTTATTGCTTCGCTCAGCCACCTCCTTACTTTACATCTGCAGAACAGGCTGGAAGGGCGTCTCCTCCATTTACATTCAGCGCCGTAGATACCGGGTTACGGCCGGCATTATGCTGGATGCCTGAGCCAGATCCAATTTGCAGAGCCGTGTGTTTACGCCTCACGTCTGAAGTCAAGCTGTTATCATCTATATTATAGCTCAAAATGATCTGATATAAAAATCAGTCCTCCCATATGTTTCTGGTAATAAAACTTTCTTGGAACCCTACTGTCATTCGCCCTCAATCATGAGGAACTCCTGCTGTGGCCTGCTGGGTGCTGAGACTAAGAAATCTTTCTTATTTATCCTTATGTATTTTGCTCCCAAAGCAGAAAGCATGGCCTTTTTGCTGCACGCCCTGTTGGAGAATGTCCAGCTTTTGTTTGTGTGGAGAGCCAGATCAATAGTTACAATAAGTGATTAAATACACCAGGGGATGCCAGTCAGGGGTCAATTCACTAAAGAGAGCACGGAAGAGGGGCTACAGAGTAACACCAAGAAACATTAGTCTGAGAAAAAGAAGACCGAGATTCTAGTTCTTGCTGGGCTGTAGAGTGGCGCTGTGACTTATCTCCTTGTCTCCTGTATTTTTTCATGGAAAATTCTAAAGCATCTTTTACCACTAAGATTCTATTATCATATACTCTTTACAAAACATATTAGGAGATTGATCAACTCTTGTGAATGTATCCTAAAATAAATAGGTGGAGTGACTTTTGATAGACTATGTGTCCACTTAAAAAAAAAAACAGTATTTTAAGAGGATAATTAAGGACATGGATCATCATGTAAGGAAGAATTTCAAAAACAATGCAAACTCAACTTTTTTTAAAGCAAAGAAAAGAAGTGTGTAGTAAATGGCAAAATAATTAACTGCTATTTCTGAGTAACATATAGATGATACCTGTTTTCTCCCAAATACTTTTTTACTGTATTTTTCAAACTTTCTAACATTTGTCAAAATATTTGTTCCTTCTCTTTGCTTCTAAGATACGAATCGCTGTCAAATGTTCAAACCTTGATCTTGACTTAGTGGTTCACAACCAAATATTTGTAACGTCCTCTTAATTATCATGAAGTTAAATTCATAAATAAGATAGCCTAGGTATGTACTCAAGATAGTTATAATGCTATAACCATAATAAAGGAAAAATTAGAAATAATTTAAATTACACTGTAATAATACATATTTTAAATTATAAATGCTGAAACTTATCTGCACCACAGTGACATTTCTTGATGCTCAGACCAGTACATGGAAGCTTTGTGTATTTGGCAGCTTGCAGCGTAGGCTGACCCAGGTATGGTGGATGGCGATTTTAATACTGCTGTTATGCAGATAGTTGTCAGTAATTGGATTTTGCAAAAGAAGAAAAGCTGATAAAGTTCCAAAGAAATAGAGATAGGTGTCCCTTGATTTGCATAGTTAGTTGTAAACAAGTTTATCATTTGGAATGGCATTTTAAAAGTTTTTTAACTTTTTAATTTTATTTATTTATTTTGAGACAGAGTCTCATTCTGCCACCTTGGGTAGAGTGTCACAGCATTATAGCTCACAACAATCTCAAACTCTTGGGCTCACGTGATCTTCTTGCCTCAGTCTCCTGAGTAGCTGGGAATACAGGCTCCCACCACACACCTGGCTAATTTTTCTGTTTTTAGTAGAGATGAATCTTTCTCTTTTGCTCAGGCTGGTCTTTTTTTTTTTTTTTTGAGACAGCCTCAAGCTGTCACCCTGGATAGAGTACCATAGCATCACAGCTCACAGCAACCTCCAATTCCTGGGCTCAAGCGAGTCTCTTGCCTCTGCCTCCCAAGTAGCTGGGACTATAGGTGCCCTCCACAACGCCCGGCCATTTTTTGGTTGCAGCCGTCATTGTTGTTTGGCGGGCCCGGGCTGGATTCGAACCCGCCAGCTTAGGTGTATGTGGCTGGCACCTTAGCCTGTTGAGCCACAGGTGCCGAGCCGCTCAGGCTGGTCTTGAACTCCTGCGCTCAGGCTATCCCACCTCAGCCTTCCAGGGTGCTAGGATTATAGGCATGAACCATTGAACTATTTTTAAAATCTTGTCTCCAGTGGCCTTTATCCAGTGGATATATAAATGTGAGAATTACATTTTGTTTATTCATCAACTATTCTGAGTTGATAGATTTGCTTTTTTTTTTTTTTTTTTTATTCCTTGCATTCATCCATTTATTCGTTCATTCATTCATTTATTTTGAGACAGAATCTCATGGTGCTGCCCTGGGTGGAGTGCCATAGCATAGCTCACAGCAACCTCAAAACTCCTGGGTTTGAGAGATCCTCTTACCTCAGCCTCCCTGGTAGCCGGGACTATAGGAATGTGCCACAATGGTCAACTAGTTTTTCTGTTTTTGGTAGAGATGGGATCTCTTGTTCAGGCTGGTCTCAAACTCATGAGCTTGGGCAATCCACCCACCTTGGCCTCCCAGAGTGCTAGAATTACAGACATGAGCCATTGTCGGTCCTTATTTATTTATTTTTTGAAACAGCGTCTTGCTCTGTTGCCCAGTCTGGAGTGCAGTGACATGATCACATTTATAGCTCACTGCAGGCTTGGTGTCCATAGCTCAGTGAGTAGGGTGCCGGGGTTCAAGCCCAGCCCAGGCCTGCTAAACAACAATGACAGCTGCAACCCCCCCCAAAAAAAATAGGCATTGTGGTGGGTACCTGTAGTTCTAGCTACTCAGGAAGCTGAGGCAAGAGAATTGCATAAGCCCGAGAGTTTGAGGTTGCTGTGAGCTGTGACACCACGGCACTCTACCAAGAGAGACACTAGTGAGACTGTCTCAAAAAAAAAAAAAAAAAATAGCTCACTGCAGCCTCAAACTCTTGGGGTCAAGTAATACTCCACCTCAGCCTCCTGAGTAGCAGGAAGTACACGCATGTCCTGCCCTACCGGGCTAATTTTTCTTATTATTTTTTTTAGAGATGGGGTCTTGATATGTTACCCAGACTGGTCACAAACTTCTGGGCTCAAGTTGTTCTCCCACCTTGTCCTCCCAAAGTGCTGGGACTATAAACATGAGCCACCATGCCTGGCCTGTTTTTATTTAAATTGGAACTATTTAGGGCCGCGCACTGTGGCTCATGCCTGTAATCCTAGCACTTTGGAAGAATGAGGCAGGTGATTGCCTGAGCTCCGAAGTTTGAAACCAGCCTGAGACAGCGCAAGACCTTGCCTCTAAAAATAGCCAGGTGCTGTGGTGGGCTCCTGTAGTCCTAGTTACTTGGGAGGCTGAGGCAAGAGAATCACTTGCGCCTCTAAGAGTTTGAGGTTGCTGTGAGCTATGACGCCACAGCACTCTACCAAGGGCGACAAAGTGAGACTTTGTCTCCAAATTAATAATAAATAAATAAGCAAAATAAAAATAATAAATTGGAACTATTTGGAACATTATACTGTAATGATTGGGTCCCACCTGAGTGCTTTTAATTTTTTTCTCTGTACTTCAGTGGATACAAACTAAGTTGCTTTTATTTATATTTTCCCAAACAACCCTAAATTAGCTACTTTTTAAAGTTGTGGCATTTCATAAACTTAATGTTTTTCTGAACTAAGGCTTTCAAAGTGAAACTTCCAATAAAAGAATTCAGAAGCATGTGGTTAGCTGCTTTAGGCTGTCACTGTACAATGTTGAGTTTTTATGAAGTTTTTTTTAAGTTTATATATCTGAAATAATTCCATCTTAGAAAAAATAGGAGTATGCTAAAGATCATTAATTAGCTAAGTAAACTTTGATCAGATACTCTTTTTTTTTTGAGACATAGTCTCACTATGTCACCCTCGGTAGAGTGCTGTGGTGTCACGGCTCACAGCGACATCAAACTCTTGGGCTTAAGCGATTCTCTTGCCTCAGCCTCCCAAGTAGCTGGGACTATAGGCGCCCGCCACAATGCCTGGCTGTTTCTTTTGTTGTAGTTGTTATTGCTGTTTGGCAGGCCCAGGCTGGATTTGAACCCATCAGCTCCGGTGTATGTGGCCGGCACCCTAGCAGCTGATCTACAGGCACCGAGCCCAGATACTCTTAATTAATTGGTCACCTGTTATAGGCTCTGTTAAACGGGTTTTAATAAAAAAAAATTGTAGAAGCCCTGCTGGGATGACAATAGGATTGTACAATCTTTCTGCTCTATATAACCCTGCATTATTACACCTATTTTGAATGTCTTTCTGTCTGTGATTATCTCTATCTTTTTTTTTTTTTTTTTGAGACAGAGCCTCAAGCTGTCACCCTGAATAGAGTGTCATGGCATCACAGCTCACAGCAACCCCCAATTCCTGGGCTCAAGCGAGTCTCCTGCCTCCCCTCCCAAGTAACTGGGACTACAAGCGCCCGCCACAATGCCTGGCCATTTTTTGGTTGCAGCCGTCATTGTTGTTTTGGTGGGCCTGGGCTGGATTCGAACCCGCCAGCTTAGGTGTATGTGGCTGGCGCCTTAGCCTATTGAACCACAGGCGCTGAGCCTATCTTTATCTTTTTATGCTATGTATTCCTGAGGCTAGAGACCATAGCAGATATTCAGATGATGAACAATAAGGGTTTCAAAAATTATAAAATTCATGGGCATCTTGGGTATTTTGTTATAACACTCTGTAACACTCTGGATCTAATTTTGTAATCTCTTTTAGCAGGCAGTCTCTATTGAGGTTTGGGTAGAGGCTGGGTAGATGTGAATGTGCGGCCTCCTACTGGGGTCCTTTGGTACTACCTTGGCAAAAGAGGAGCACTGACTCACACTGCTTCATTGCAGGCAGATGAGGTGGAAGTTCTCCTTTGGTCCTGTTGACACCTTCTTGGTGAAAGTAGGACAAGGACTCGTACCACCTCATTGCCTCTTTGAGTTATAAGCTCAGTTGAGGGAAACCAGGGGAGGGGTTGGGGAAAATGGAGTGCTACTTCCTACTGCCTCATCCTACTTCCTTCTACCTGCTGCTGCCAAGGGAAGGTACAGGTTCAAATCCCTTCTGGACCCTGTTAATAGTATCCTGCCTAACCTGGTGAGCCCTACTGGGTAGGAGAATTGGAGGGCTGCTGGCTGCTTTCATAGGGGTGGAAGATCACTTCCTGTCCAACTAAGCTAAAGCCATGGGGAGGAGGAGGAGGAGTTTTTCTGCTGGTGTCAATTAGACAGTAGGGTGGGTGTTGCCAAGAAAGTTTTCTGTGAGGCCACTACTTTCCCAGTCTTTTGTCTATGGGCAACAGACTTTTCTGGGAATTGGTTTGCTTTGTTTTTAATCTTTTGGATTATTGACAGTTCCAAGTCTGAGGTTTCTGCAGTGTACTGACCAAGCTATATGGGAGACAATAAGAAAATCCAAGAACTCATTGCCATGTTCTTTGGGTCCTGAGGTCCCTAAGTCGTCCATTACCTTCTTTCCATCATCATTCAGAGTCTTCCTTTGCTTGCTGTGTCCACATTTTTTAAGTTATAAGGGAAGAACATAGGAGTAGGGGCTGCTTCATCCTGGGCAGAGCCAAAAGTCACATCCTGGCTGGACGTGGCTCATGCCTATAATCCTAGCACTCTGGGGGAGCCGTTGTGAGTGGATTGCCTGAGCTCAGGAGTTCAAGGCCACCCTGGGCAAAGCAAGACCCTTTTCTTGTCTAAAAATACAAAAACTAGCTTTATATTCTGTTTGGCACCTGTAGTCCTAGTAGTCCCAGCTACTCTATAGGCTGAGGTAAGAAGATTGCTTGAGCCCAAGACTTTGAGGTTTCTGTAAGGTATGTTGCCACTGCACTCTACCCAGGGCAACTGAGTAAGACTCTGTCTCAGAAAAAATAAAGCCTCCCTCCAGAATTTGGGGCTAACCCTTTTAATCACTTCTCAGTGGGACCAGCAGGATCTTTGAAGGCAGTGATTTTCGGGTTTTTTTGTTTGTTTGTTTTGAGTCTCACTATGTTGGTAGAGTGCCATAGAGTCACAGCTCACAGCAACTTCAAACTCTTGGGCTTAAGCTAGTCTCTTGCCTAAGCCTCCCAAATAGCTGGAACTACAGATGCCTGCCAAAATGCCTGGCTATTTTTTGTTGCAGTAGTCGTTGTTTAGCTGTCCTGGGCCAGGTTTGAACCCACCACCCTCGGTGTATGTGGCTGGAGCCATATCCACTGTGCTATGGGCGCCAAACCTGAAGGCAGTGATTTTCAAACTGAATCTTCTAAGATGTCTACTTAATTTTTATTTTTATTTTATTTTATTTTAATTAATTAATTAATTTTTTTTTTTTTTGCAGTTTTTGGCCAGGGCCGGGTTTGAACCCACCACCTCCGGCATATGGGGCCGGCGCCCTACTCCTTTGAGCCACGGGTGCCACCCTTAATTTTTATTATTTATTTATTTATTTTATTTATTTTATTTTTTTTTGTAGAGACAGAGTCTCACTCTATCACCCTTGGTAGAGTGCCATGGCGTCACACAGCTCACAGCAACCTCTAACTCCTGGGCTTAGGTGATTCTCTTGCCTCAGCCTCCCAAGTAGCTGGGACTACAGGCGCCCGGCTATTTTTCTGTTTTTGCAGTTTGGCTGAGGCCGGGTTTGAACCCGCCACCTTCGGTATATGGGGCCAGCGCCCAACTCGATGAGCCACAGGAGCCGCCCTAATTTTTACTTTTTAAAAAGGATTTTGAGGCTTGGCACCCGTAGCACAGTGGTTATGGCGCCAGCCATGTACACCAAGGCTGGCGAGTTCAAACCCGGCCCAGGCCGGCTGAACAACAATGACAATTGCAACAACAAAAAAAATAGCCAGGCGTTGTAGTGGGCACCTGTAGTCCCAGCTACTAGGGAAGCTGAGGCAAGAGAATCTCTTAAGCCCGAGACTTTGAGGTTGCTGTGACACGGCACTCTACTGAGGGCGACATAGTGAGGCTCTGTCTCAAAACAAACAAATAAATAAATAAATAAATAAATAAATAAATAAATAAATAAAAATAGAAAGGATTTTGAAGCCAGAATAAAAACTTAAAAACCACTACTGTAGAATACTCCACTAAAAATTAGATCCAGAGCTTGTTTTTCCATGTCTGTCTGTCAGTAGCTCCTCTTCAAACCACTAGAAAGTAGGGACTTTCTATTTATTTTTATTTATTTCTTTACAGAAATAAATAGCACTTGAGCCCCAGCCCTTAGTACATTAGAACATCTTTGTGAAGGGTTAGGCTCACTTACAGTCCCACCTTCTCTGCCCTTGTACTTCCTTTACTACCTCCTCCATCTTAGGGACTTTTTTTCTCTCACCAGGTATCTTAGATACAGCCATTGTTGATCGGGGCAGGAATGTGGTGTCTGGTTCTCGAGATGGGACAGCACGCCTTTGGGATTGTGGGCGCTCAGCCTGCTTAGGAGTCATTGCAGACTGCAGTTCTTCCATCAACGGAGTGGCAGTGGGTGCTGCTGACAACTCCATAAACCTTGGCTCTCCTGAGCAGATGCCAAGTAAGTAGATGATATGTGTGAAGCTTGTTTTCCTAAGCTACCTTCAGTGTTTGCCTTAGGTTCCCCTTTTCTTCTTCTTTTCCTGCACTGTAGCTGGTATTTCTGTTTTTACTGTACCATTCTATACCTACTATATTTCTGTTGCTTTGGAATCTACAAAAGGAGTATATATCATAGTCACTGCATTTTAGTAGGTACAATCTAATTTAGCAGATGAGATAAATGCCTATAAAACATTTAGAGAACAATAACATTTTGGCTAAAATTAAGTAGTGATTCTTTTTATTTATTTATTTAATTTTTTGTAGACATGGGGTCTTGCTACGTTGCCCAGTCTGACCTCAAACTCCTGGCTCAAGCCATCCTCCCACTCAGCCTTCCACGTAACTGGGACTCATAGGAATGAGTCACTATGCCTGGCAAATTATTTTAAAGCAGTTTTATTCTTAATGCTTATGTAGTAGGTTTTCAGAGGAAAGGAATGTTTTAGGTTAGTATGGGTAAGAAAAGTGTCACAAAAAAAGGTAGCTTAAACCTTTGAAGGATGAGTTCAAATTGAAAAGACAAGAATGGTAAGAGTAAAAGAATGGGAGCTAGGACAGGGCGTAGACATAGGGGGTTCAAACCCAACCCCAGCTGAAAACTGCCAAAAAAAAAAAAAAAATGCTTGGCTGGGTTAGAAGGTTGAATTAAGAGTGGGACTAGTGGTCTCGGTGCCTGTGGCTCAAGCGGCTAAGGCACCAGCCACATACACCTGAGCTGGTGGATTTGAATCCAGCCTGAGCCCGCCAAACAACTGATGGCTGCAACAAAAAATAGCCAGGCATGTGGAAGGCGCCTGTAATCCCAGCTACTTGGGAGGCCGAGGGAGGAGAATCGCTTGAGCCCTGGAGTTGGAGGTTGCTGTGAGCTGTGATGCCACACCACTCTACCTGGGGCAACAGCTTGAGGCTCTGTCTCAAAAAAAAAAAAAAAGAGTGGGACTAGTGGAAAATAGGATGAATAACTCTGTTGAGATAGAATAATAAAGGTCCTAATAAGGCAACTTTCATTCTCTGTTTTCCCATGATAATAATTAAAATTGCTTCTCTGTTCCATAAGACTATTTTGTGCTACCATCATCTTAACCCCTTACATTTAACAAAAATAGACTTCATTTGTTAAAGCAGTCTTAGGTTCATAGCAAGAAAGGACAGAGAGTTTTCATATACTCTCCACCCCACACATTGATAGCCTCCCCCACTATTAACATCCCTCACCAGAGGAATTGTGGTGTCTGGTTTTTGAGATGGGACAGCCCAACTTTGGGATTATGGGTGCTCAGCCTGCTTGGGAGTCATTGTAGACTGTGGTTCTTCCAAAGTGGTACACTTTTTATAATTGAGGAATCTCCATTGGCACATAATGATCACCCAAAGTTCATAGTTTATATTAGGGTTCACTCTTGGGGTTGTGCGTTATGTAAGTTTCCACAAATGAATCAACCATTGTAGTATTATATAAAATGTTTCATCGCCCTAAAAATCCTCCATGCTCTGCCTTTTCATCCCTCTTTCTCTCCTAGCCCCTGGTAATAGCTGATCTTTTTACTATTTCTATAGTTTTACCTTTTCCAGAATGTTGGAATTGGAATCATACAGTCAGTAGCCTTTTCAGATTGTCTTCTTTCACCTAGTATAAGAGGCATTTAAAGTTCCTCCTCGTCTCGGCTTGATAGTTCATTTCTTGTTAGCACTGAATAATTTTTCTGTTATCCAGATGTACCACAGCTCATCCATTCACCTACTGAAGGACATCTTGGATGCTTCCCAGTTTTGGCATTTATAATTAAAGCTGCTATAATCATCTCAGTGCAGGTTTTTTTGTGGGCCTAAATTTTTTTTTTTTTTTTGTAGAGACAGAGTCTCGCTTTATCGCCCTCGGTAGAGTGCTGTGGCATCACATAGCTCACAGCAACCTCCAACTCCTGGGCTGCCTCAGCCTCCTGAGTAGCTGGGACTACAGGCGCCCGCCACAACACCTGGCTATTTTTCTGTTTTTTGCAGTTCGGCCAAGGCCGAGTTTGAACCCACCACCTTCAGTATATGGGGCCGGTGCCCTACTTGATGAGCCACAGGCGCCGCCCTGTGGGCCTAAATTTTAACTCATTTGGATTAATTCTGCCCCTGACTTTTGATATACTATATTGGTTCTCTCTCTCTCTGTCTCTCACACACACACTCACACACACTCTTTCTACCCCCATCTTAAATTTTCCATGTTGATGCACTATGCTCTAAGAACTGTTAAAACTTATTTCTGACCACTGGATATTTCCTGGTCCCTCTTTGAGAATTAATGGATTAATAGGGAGAGTCTATTTCTCAAAGCATGATACATGTGCAATTAGTGATAAATGAATCATTTCAATAGTTATCGGTTAATATAATACCTATATTATTCTTGCAACCTAGGATTTCACAAATATTACTTAAACCAAATTTTTTTTAAAAACTAGTTGATAATTAAAGTAATTTAAGTGAAAATACCCTTTTCTCTACTTTTGCATTTCCCATTTACTCTTCACCCTATTCTAGGATGGTTTATACCCAACTATTTGACTGAAATGGCTCTTGTCAAGGTAACTGATGACCTTCATATTGCCTAATCTGTTCGGTCTTTTCAGTGCTTGTCTTTCTGAATTCAGTATTATCCCTCAAAACACTTTTCTTTCTTAGCTTCTGTGATACCACACTACACTGGTTTTCTTCCTGTCTCATTGGCTACTACTTCTTAGTATTCTTTTATAAATGTACTCTCTTCTACTTTAAACATCAGAGGGACCCACAATTAAGTCGTGGGCCCTCAGCTCTACCTACAGTTTCTCCCTAGGTGATCTCATCAGTTCCGTAGATTTAAATACTGTATTTAAGCTGATGATTTACAAAAGTACATCTAGTACCTCTAAGCGTAGACCTCTCACTTGAGTTCCAGACTCTGTATAGATGTCTAATAGATAACCTGAACTTATCTTGTCAAATGAAGGGTGTTTGATTTCCCCACTCCATCTGATTTTCCCTGTCACAGAAAAAGGTGTCACCATTTACACATTTGTTTAAGCCAAAGCCTAAGATTTCATTTAGGCTTTCATTTCTTTCCTCGTGTCCTTCATCAACAAAGTGTATCATCTCTACCTTCAAAGTGTTTTTTAATTTTTCTGCTTCTCCCTCTCCCTCCTACTCTCTCCTTCTCTCTCACTTGCCAACATCTTTGCCTAATCTATTATCAGTTATTGCCTATACTACTGCCTGGACTATTCTCCTATAATCCATGCTCTTCAGAGAAACTACTGTGACCATTAAGAAATAACATAAATATCCTAGCACTCTGGGAGGCCAAAGTAGGTAGACTGCTTAAGCTTACGAAAGTTCAAGACCAGCCTAAGCCAGAGTGAGACCCCATCTCTAAAAATAGCCAGGCATTGTGGTGGGCACCTGTAGTCCCTGCTACTTGGGAGCCTGAGGCAAGAGGATCACTTGAGCCCAAGAGTTTGAAGTTACTGTAAGCTGGCTCGGTGCCTGTGGCTCAACGGGCTAAGGCGCCAGCCACGTTACACCTGAGCTGGTGGGTTCGAATCCAGCCTGGGCCCGCCAAACAACAATGATGGCTGCAACCAAAAAAAATGGCCAGGTATTGTGGTGGGCGCCTGTAGTCGCAGCTACTTGGGAGGTGGAGGCAAGAGACTCTCTTGAACCCAGGAATTGGAGGTTGCTGTGAGCTGTGATGCCACGGCACTCTATCCAGGGTAACAGCTTGAGGCTCTGTCTCAAAAAAAAAAAAAAAAAAAAAAAGAAGAAGTTACTGTGAGCTATGATGTGATCGCACTCTACTAAGGTGACAAAGTTAGACTCTGTCTCAAAAAAAAAGAAAAGAAATAACATTAGGTCCTATAGGCCAGGCCAGGTAGCTTAACACCTGTAATCCTAGCACCCTGGGAGGCTAAGGTGGGTAGATTGCTTGAGCTCATGGGTTCGAGACTAGCCTGAACAAGAGTGAGACCTCATCTCTACTAAATATAGAAAAAACTGAGGCAAGAGGATCACTTGAGCCCAAGAGTTGGAGGATGCTGTGAGCTATGATGATGCTGTGGCACTCTACCTAGGGCAACAGCTTGAGGCTCTGTCTCAAAAAAATAAATAAATAAATAACGTCATGTTACTCTTCTATTTAGAAGACCTACTCTTCAGTGACCTCCCATTATCCATGTGTTAAAGTCCTAACCCCTTAGAATAGCTCACAATAAGCCTTTACACTTTTCTGACCCCTGCATTCCTCTCCAGCCTTCGTATAGTACCACCCTCTGCCAGGCCCAGGACATTTCAGTAAAAGGCCTTCTGTTTGTTCTTTCAGCACAGCAGACTCTCTTGGTCTCTGGACTTTGCCTTCTTCCTCTAGTCTGGAATATACTTCCTGTAGCTCTTCACATGACTGGCTTCTGTTCACCATTCAGGTCTCTGTTGAAAATGGCTTTCACAGAACCATTTTTTTTTCCCCCTTTGAGACAGTCTCACTTAGTCGCCCTGGAGTTGAGTGTTGTGGTGTCATAGCTCACAGCAACCTCAAATTCTTGGGCTCAAGCAATTCTCTTGCCTCAGCCTCCCAAGTAGCTAGGATTACAGGTGCTCACCACAATGCCCAGCTTTTTTTTTTTTTTGAGACAGAATCTCACTTTGTTGCCCTCAGTAGAGTGCGGTGGCATCATAGCTCACAGCAGCCTCCAACTCCTGAGCTTAGGTGATTCTCTTGCCTCAGCTTCCCAAGCAGCTGGGACCACAGGCGCCCGCCACAAAACCCAGCTATTTTTTTGTTGTTGTTGCAGTTTGGCCGGGGCCGGGCCCGAACCCACCACCCTCGGTATATGGGGCCGGCACCCTACTTACTGAGCCAGAGGCGCTGCCCTTTTTTTTTTTTTTTTTGAGACAGAGCCTCAAGCTGTTGCCCTGGGTAGAGTGCTGTTGCATCACAGCTCACAGCAACCTCCAATTCCTGGGCTCAAGCGAGTCTCCTGTCTCCGCCTCCCAGGTAGCTAGGACCACAGGCGCCTGCCATAATGCCCGGCCATTTTTTGGTTTCAGCCGTCATTGTTTGGTGGGCCTAGGCTGGATTCTAACCCACTAGCTCAGGTGTACGTGGCTGGCGCCTTAGACCGTTGAGCCACAGGCGCCAAGCCTTTTTTTTTTTGAGACAGGGTCTTGCTCTTGCTTAGGCTAATCTCAAACTCCTGAACTCCTGAGCTCAGGCAATCTACCCGCCTTGGCTTCCCAGAGTGCTAGGATTACAGGTGTGAGCCTCTGTGCCCAGCTTTCACAGAACCTTTTTAAAGTTGAAGTTTAAATTTAAACCTATCCTCCCCCACCCAACCTCCCATCATTTACTCACTTTTGATCATACTTTCCTGTTTTATTTGCTTTTAGAACTCACCACTCTCTGAAAAGTATCCTACTTGTTTATTTACCTATGGTCTCTTTCCACTAGAATCCTGGAGAGTAAAGACCTTTTCTGTTTGTTCATTACTATTTTGTTAGCTCTGAGAAGACCTACTTAGAAGACCTTCAATAAATATTTGTTGAGTAAATGAATACTTTCATATCCTCCATGCTGTAAGATTCTTAAGGTCAGAGACTATTTTTTTTTTTCAGCAATCTACCCCTGCTTCTAGTGTGGTATCTTATCACATTACAATTAATTTACTATTTTTAAGGTTAGGCTTATTGAGGTATATTTTACTTATAGTAAGAGTCACCCGTTTTATTTATTTATTTTTTATTTATTTATTTATTTATTTTTGAGACAGAGCCTCAAGCTGTCACCCTGGATAGAGTGCTGTGGCATCACAGCTCACAGCAACCTCCAATTCCTGGGCTCAAGCAAGTTTCCTAACTCTGCTTCCCAAGTGGCTGGGACTACAGGCACCCACCACAACGCCCGGCCATTTTTTGGTTGTAGCCGTCATTGTTGTTTGGCAGGCCCAGGCTGGATTCGAACCTGCCAGCTCAGGTGTACATGGCTGGCACTTTAGCCGCTTGAGCCACAGGCACAGAGCCAGAGTCACCCTTTTTAATGGCATAGTTCTATGAGTTTTGACATTTGCGTGCAGTTCTGTAAATAATACCACAGTAAGATGTAGAACATAATAAATGTTTCTTTTCAAAAATTAACAAGTGAGTCACTAACATAAGCACAGTCAGGAAACAGCTGTAAGGATCTGTGCTTTGTGGGCACTGCCAGCTGATCAGCCAGGTGTTACTAACATAGCTTAACTGTCATGCAGGTGAACGAGAGGTTGGAACAGAGGCAAAAATGCTGCTGGTGGCCCGGGAAGATAAGAAGCTTCAGTGCTTGGGACTACAGAGCAGGCAGCCGGCAAGTGTTTCCTATACGATCTTTTAACTCTGAGGCAACCTGGTCACTCTGATTCTTGGAAAGTTGTTTTGGAACCTTTTCTGCTTGCTCTCTGTGCCCACTTTTGAGGAGGCTGCATGGGTGAGAGGCAGTACAGTATGGCATTTAAAAGCATGGGATTTGGAATAAGGGCAACATGTAAATCTCAGCTCTTCTACTTAATGACTACATTAGACAACTTTCTTAACCTCTCTGAACCTCAGTTTTCTTATCACTAAACTGGGCATAACAGGACTTACCTCATAGGGTTACGTGACAAGGACTAAATGCTCTACTACTGCTTTGTGACCTTTGTTGAGTCATTTTCCCTCTCTTGGCCTTAGTGTACTATATGTAAAATGATGAGGTTGTATAGATTTTCTTTATGGGTCTTTTTACTTCTAAGGTAATTTGAAGAAAATCTGAGCAAAGGACTCATGCATTCAGGGCTCCAAACCATTGGTTGAATTTTCTTCCTTCATCCTCAGAAGTTTTATTGGGCAGCAGTGCTCTTAACTAAATTCTGTCTTCCCTGAGATAAGATTTTTTATTTTTTTTTATTTTTTATTTTTTGAGACAGAGACTCCAGCTGTCGCCCTGGATAGAGTGCTGTGGCATCACAGCTCACAGCAACCTCCAACTCCTGGGTACTCCTTGCCTCAGCCTCCCAAGTAGCTGGGACTACAGGCGCCCAGAACAACGCCCGGCCATTTTTGGTTGTAGCCATCATTGTTATTTGGCGGGCCCGGGCTGGATTCGAATCCGCCAGCTCAGGTGTACGTGGCTGGCGCCTTAGCCCGTTGAGCCACAGGCGCCAAGCCATGAGATAAGATTTTTTAAATTTCCTTCTAGCTCCGGTCATCATGATCCAGATAACTTTAATGATTTTATTTGCCCACAAGGTTTGTGATTTTCATTTTATCTTGTTATTGTATTGCATTGGTGATATTTCCACATTCAAAGTTTGTTTCAGGAGCATCATCATTTTTGCTAATACTGCCTTTGCACTTGTGTTGCCATGCTGGCTTTTCTATCCAAAGGGAAATCAGGGTATTTTTGTTTTGTTTTTTCTTTTTTCTTTTTAGAACATTTCAGGGAAAAAATGATTGTCAATTTGAGCTAAAAGTAAGAAGTAAGAAATAAATGGGGGCAGCGCCTGTGGCTCAAGGAGTAGGGCACCAGCCCCATATACCGGGAGTGGCGGGTTCAAGCCTGGCCCCAGTGAAAACTGCCAAAAAAAAAAAAAAAAAAAATGTAAGGAGTAAATGAAAATCTAAGCTAGGTGCAGTGCCTCTCGCTTACAATTTCGACAACTAGGGAGGCAGAGATGGGAGACCCCTCAAGGCTATAAGTTTGAGACAAGCCTGGACAAAATAGGGAGACACCCCCCCCTGCCCAATCCTGAAAATAAAAGAGAAGGCCAGGTGAGGTAGCTCTTGCCTATAATCCTAGCACTCTGAGAGACCAGAGTGGGTGGATTACTTGAGATCCCGAGTTCAAAACCAGCCTTAATAAGAGTGAAGGTGGGTGGATTACTTGAGATCAGGAGTTCGAGACCAGCCTGAGCAAGAGTGAGACCCTGTCTGTACTAAAATTAGAAAAATTAGCTGGGCATTGTGGCAGGTGCCTATAGTCCTGGCTACTCAGGAGGCTGAGGCAGGAGGATTTCTTGAACCCAAGAGTTTGAGGTTATTGTGAGTTATGATGATGCCATGGCACACTACCTAGGGTGACAGAATGAGACTGTCTCAAATAAATAAAATAAATAAATAAGGAAAAATAAAACCTGATACTTTATTTTTTTCATATGTAATGGGAGAATTATGATTCTTTACATTGCTACTTTATTTTTTTATTTTTTTTACATGAAAAGGCATTTTATTATTACTATTTTACTATATAACATATTAATGAATATACCAGATTGCATTTTCTCCTTGTTTTTTTTTTTTTTTTGTTGTTGTTGTTGTTGCAGTTGCGCCGGGGCTGGGTTTGAACCCACTACCCTCAGTATATGGGGCCGGCGCCCTACTGACTAAGCCACAGGCACCGCCCCAGATTGCATTTTCTCAAATGGCATATCAGGCACATTTCTCTCCGATTCCCTGGAAAACCTCAGTATCATCTGTCCTTTGGAGGACAGTTTCTTACGACGAGTGTGATACTGTCCACGAGGATACCAACGGTGCTTAGTAGTAAACAACATTTTGCTAAGTTGTTCTATCATGGGTCCTTGTTCAAGGCATTCACTTTTTTCTGCTAATCTGGTTTTCAGCACTTGATCATGTGTTTCTTCATTATTACGCACAGGATCTGGCAGAGGAATAGGTTTTGTGTGTTCATA
>CAUYRH010094130.1:0-35253 GCA_963574655.1 Perodicticus potto
GAGACAGAGCCTCAAGCTGTCACCCTGGATAGAGTGCAGTGGCATCACAGCTCACAGCAACCTCCAATTCCTGGGCTCAAGCGAGTCTCCTGCCTCCGCCTCCCAAGTAGCTGGGACCACAGGCGCCCGCCACAACGCCCGGCCATTTTTTTTTGGTTGCAGCCATCACTGTTGTTTGGCGGGTCCGGGCTGGATTCGAACCCGCCAGCTCAGGTGTACGTGGCTGGCGCCTTAGCCCGTTGAGCCATAGGCGCCGAGCCGCCAAAAATCTTAAAAATAAAAATAGTGACTCTAAACATTTGTAGAGTAGTGCCCATTTCCAAAATACTCTCATAGAAGTTTTTTTTTTTTTTTGAGACAGTCTCACTATGTTGCCCTTGGTAGAGTGCTGTGGCGTAACAGCTCACAGCAACCTCAAACTCTTGGGTTTAAGTGATTCTCTTGCCTCAGCCTCCCAAGTAGCTAGGACTACAGGAGCCCGTCACAATGCCTGGCTATTTTTTGGTTGTAGTTGTCATTGTTGTTTGGCAGGCCCGGGCTGGGTTCGAACCTGCCAGTTCTGGTATATGTGGCTGGTGCTCTAGCTGCTGAGTTACAGGCACCGAGCCACTTTGACAGAAGTTAATTCATTCCTTACAACAG
Organism: Perodicticus potto; assembly: GCA_963574655.1. Lineage (NCBI taxonomy): Eukaryota > Metazoa > Chordata > Mammalia > Primates > Lorisidae > Perodicticus > Perodicticus potto. Next base: position 643 of record CAUYRH010094130.1, read on the forward strand.
CTTAGTAGCGCCTTGGGGCAGGAGCTCATGGAAATGAGTTCCCCACCAGCAGGGATCACATTTATGTATCCTCCAGCAGACTGAGAGATATCTTCATCAGTCTAGATAAAGAAATAGGGGCCCAGAGAAGTTGAGTAACAGCTCAGTGAGATACAAGTCCTCTGTCTCCAAACCCAGTGAGCTTCTGCATATTACTTGTGGCTACCTAGTATCTCGAACCAAACATTACCAACTTTTTTTTTTTTTTTTTTTTTGTAGAGACAGAGTCTTACTTTATCGCCCTTGGTAGAGTGCTGTGATGAGCAACCTCCAGCTCTTGGGCTTAGGCGATTCTCTTGCCTCAGCCTCCCGAGTAGCTGGGACTAGGGGCCCACCACAACTCCCGGCTATTTTTTGTTGCAGTTTGGCCAGGGCCAGGTTTGAACCCGCCACCCTCGGTATATGGGGCCGGCGCCCTACTCACTGAGCCACAGGTGCTGCCCCATTACCAACTTTTGTCTGTGTAGAGAGTTTGGGAGAAAAAAAAAAGATTGAAGGCTCAGGGTAAATCCACAAAGTGGCATGTTTAATTCCAGAACTTCAGGCCAAAATTTCAGATAGAGATTTTTTTCCTGGGTGTTACTTGCAAAATAAACAGCTCTTTAAGCAAAAGGGTTCCCTTCCTTGCTCTTGATGAGTGCTTGATGGTGACATGCCTAGCAGTGCGCTGAGGCCCAGAGACGCTGATGACACTTGTTAATGTTGTCGGTCTTGTTTACATCTGTGGACCCACCTGTCTAGCCGCAGTTGGCACACGATGCCCAGAATGTCCACTTCCCCTCGGGTCTTCAGCTGTTGACAGCCAATTCGGGTGGCGATGAAGCAGCCGGTCCGGCCAATCCCTGCACTGAATGTAGCCAGGGTGGGGATGGGAAGGTCACACGAGCTAGGCCTCAAAGAACGGAGAGTGAAATGGGACCTAATGGTGCTCTATTCAGGGGGGATAGGACTGTGGGGATGGAGAAAGGCAGCAATGCTTCATATTCCAGACCCCTCGGGGTCCCTGTGGGAGGCAGGCTATGACTCGTGCCTCATGCTAAGCCTCTGCAGGCCACCTTCTGGTCCCTGTGGACATTCTGATGATCTCTCTTTTACTTAGCAGTCTACAGTGGTTTCTGGCTGACAGTTTCCCACTTGCGCACTTGCTGACCTCTTAAGGCCCGTTATCTAACCATGACTTCCTTTCCAGCTTGGACCCATCTCCCACAGCTGCCAACGCTCAGCCCTTTTCCCACCTCAGTTCCCTCCCACACTCATCTCTCTGCTTGCCTTATCTTGCCCTTTTTAAATTTCATAACTTCCCCAGGCCACCTCTTCTTCTAATAGAAGTCACGAATGACCTCTTAGCATTTATGCCCTGGTGCTGCTTGTGAGTGGGTTTGGGAGACCCTTCTGTCTGTACTTTTGCCTCTGTATTCTGTTTTATTTAGGATACACATTCCAAATGGTCTCCTGCTCCCTTGTACCATCCCCTACTCCACTCCAACCCCCTTTTCACTCTGTAGCCACAGTACTCTTTCAAAACGGCAAATCTGAGTGTCTCAGCCAGTCCTACAAGGTCCCTCATCATCTTGCCTTCATTTGCCTTCCAGACTCGTGTCTCATCATTACACCATATGTCAGCAGTCTGTGACCTTTTCGGCAACAAAAGGCTTTCTTGGGAGACAGTTTTTCCATGGCGGTGGTGGGGGCTTAGATTCTCATGAGGAGATCCTTCTAGTGCACAGTTTACGGTAGGGTTTGTGCTCCTAGGAGAATCTAATGCTGCCGCTGGTGTAATAAGAGGACGAGCTCAGGCAGTGACACAAGCAATGGGGAGTGGCTGTAAGGGCAGGTGAAGCTTTCCTTGCTTTTCCACCACTCACCTCTGGCTGGGCAGCCCAGTTCCTCATAGGCCATGGACTGGTATTGGTCCACAGCTCAGGGGCTGGGAACTGTGGCCATAACATGACCTCCAGGCCCAACCTCTCACCCTGCTTCCAGCAATGTATCAATTTTTTTTTTTTTTTTTTTGAGACAGAGCCTCAAGCAGTCACCCTGGATAGAGTGCTGTGGTATCACAGCTCACAGCAACCTCCAAGCCCTGGGCTCAAGCGAGTCTCTTGCCTCCGCCTCCCAGGTAGCTGGGACTACAGGCGCCCACCAAAACGCCTGGCCATTTTTTTTTTTTTTGGTTGCAGCCGTCATTGTTGTTTGGTGGGCCTGGGCTGGATTCGAACCTGCCAGCTCAGGTGTATGTGGCTGGCGCCTTAGCCCGTTGAGCCACAGGCACTGAGCCAAACGTATCAATTTTTAAACTTATTCACTGACCCCTTTCACATGCTGTTCTCTCTACCCGGAACACCTCGCCTTTTCCCTCCTCACTTGGCTAATTCGCGTTTCAGGTCTTACCTTGGCTTGGATGTCCTTTCTCCCCTACACTTCTCTGGCTAAAGTCTGGGTTAGGCAACTTGGTGCTATGCTCCCCCAACCAACCCCCATCATAGCATCACATTATGTTGTATTTAATTGTTTAATCAGCTGACTTTCCCACCAGGCTGTAAACCTGTCAGGGAAGAAACCAAACTCTTTTGTTCACAGCTGTCTCCTTTGCATCTAACACTGTGCCTGACAGTAATAGGCTTTCAATAAATATTTGTTGTATGAATGCATGAGTTCCCCACCAGCGGGGATCACATTTATGTATTCCCCAGCAGCCTGGGAGCTTCCTGACAATCCATCCCCTCTCTGGATTATGCCTGAGTGTCCAGCAAAGATGTCCAGGTTCTGCACAAAGGAGGCAAAAAGAACACTTGCTGAATGATCCTGAGATTCCTGTCCCAGTAAGAATGAGGCCTGCTTGATGCTGTTCTGATCAGACCCCTTCCCAGGAGAGAACCAGGGGACAGGGGAGGGGAGCACAGCACACAGGGTGCCGTGGAGGGAGGGGCTGCGCACCTGCAGTGGACCACAATAGGCCTGGTGTGGGAAGCTTCCTCTGGGCTCTCCTCCACCTCAGCCACCAAGCGCAGCAGGGGTCGAGCTGATTCTGGAGTCTGGTGGTCAGGCCAGGCAGAGAAGAGGACATGCTTTACTGACCGGCATTCTTCCTGGTGCTGGGTTGGAGACAAGGCATGAGAATCACAATCAGGCTGAGGTGGGGGTGCTGCCCACCTTCTTCGCTGGTGCCAGAGGAGGGCACAGGCTGAAATTTCTCTATGGGGGAGTCATTGACTCAAAGCAGGCAAGGTTGGCACTTTTCTTGATCATCGTACTCCACTGCTTCCCCCTCTAAAATGCTGGGAAGGAGCATTGTCCTGGGAGAGGAAAGACCCAAGTTCAAGTCCTAGTTTTGCCTCTAACTAACACATGACTTGGACAAGGCCCATTTTATTCACCTAGAAAATGGGGACAGTGATATCTAATTGGTTTACTTTCCAGGATGTTTGGAGGAGAATGGGTTGATGGAGAAATGCTTTGAAAAATGTAAAACACCATATAATCACAGAGGGCATTTTAAAAGCTCTTTGACATGTGTCATTATGCATCTATTCCAACCTCCTCTCACTCCTTCAGCACAACTCCTGGACCCTACCTCTCCTCCGTTGGACCATTCAGCATAGATAGACTATGGTTTCTCTTGTTTTCTATTTGGTTTGTTGGCTCTGCCCTGTTAGACTGGATGCTCCCTGAGATAGTCCAAGTTTCTCTCTTTCTTCTATGGCTTAAAATGATATCTTAGGGCTCGGCGCCTGTGGCTCAAGTGGCTAAGGCGCCAGCCACGTACACCTGAGCTGGCGGGTTCGAATCCAGCCCGGCCCGCCAAACAACAATGACGGCCGCAACCAAAAAATGGCTGGGCGTTGTGGCGGGCGCCTGTAGTCCCAGCTACTTGGGAGGTGGAGACAGGAGACTCGCTTGAGCCCAGAAGTTGGCGGGTGCGGTGTGCGGTGTTGCCACAGCGCTCTACCCCGGGTGACAGCTTGAGGCACTGTCTAAAAAAAAAAAAAAAGATACCTTAGGTGTGGGCTTTTTTTTTTTTTTTTTTTTTTTGAGACAGAGTCTCACTGTCACCCTCAGTAGAGTGCTGTAGCATCACAGCTCACAGCAACCTCAAACTCTTGGGCTTAAGCGATTCTCTTGCCTCAGCCTCCCAAGTAGCTGGGACTACAGGTGCCTGCCACAGCACCTGGCTATTTTTTGCTGCAGTTGTTTAGCTATTATTTAGCTGCCCGTGCTGGATTTGAACCTGCCACCTTCGGTGTATTTGGGGGTGCCATAACCACTGTGCTACTGGTACCAAGCCAGATATGGGTTTTAAAAGATTTTTATGAGAAGCCTACGGCTCCCAGTGAAGACTGTGCCGGAGTTCCAGAGATGCTGGGTGTGGCTCAACTTCCCTGTGGACGAGGCTCGGCCCTGGGATAGTACCTGGATGGTGAGCTGCCGCACAGTGTATTCCGGATGCTCTTTCATGTCCTGAATGCGGATCCGGAAGGGCCCATAGGTTTCCTCTTCCGTGGGCCAATAGTGGACACATTTCTAGGAGGCAGATTGGGGTTAGAAGAGGGGCAGCCTGTCATCTGGAGCAGGGCCCAGGGCAGCATAGAGCGGGGTGCCCCTCCCCATGATCCACTCCCACCGTGGGGGATCAGCAACTGGGACCTGGCTCTCCTGAGCTTGACACCAGCAGATGAAATGTTCACCGTGTCCCACAGTTTGGCTGTGAACATCTTCCCTGGGGTGCATCTCAGGGACCTTTCTGAGAGGTGTGAACCAGGCCTGGTTCTCAGGGAAGCCTCTGGTCCTGAGCGGCCCTGCTTGGGCGTGTGTGGTGTGGGGAAGGCATAGCCCTTTCTAGGTTCACCAAGGACTGTGGCTGTGCCTCCTACCTCCTTGCCCTCTCGGAGCTGAGTGAGCATGACAATGATGGATACTTCTTCTTGCCATACCATCTCCCAGAAGTCCGACACTGTGTTGGGCATAGGGCCTTGGGTTGCAATGTAGACCTTCTCCTGCCCATCATAACCCTGGAAAGGTGGAAGCACAGGAGAAGGGGTGGCAAGCAGTGAAATTAGAGCTCTAGGGAGATCCCAGATTCTGCAAGTGCTAGGATCAGGCTGAAGCCAGTGAACACACACACACAGATGTGCCTGTGCACGGACGTACACATCCAGAAGCCATGTGGTGGGAAAGATGTACATTACGGAGTGAGGATCAGATCCCTGTTCTGCTATTTCCAAGATGTGCCATTGGAAACTGGTTACCTACCTTCTGTAAGCCTCAGTTTTCTCATCTGTAAATTGGGCATAATAATATCTATCTTGTAGGAATTAGTGTGGATTAAATTCAATAAGGTAGATCAACAGTTGAGTTCTCTAAAGTGTTTATTCCCTTCCTCTCCTGTGGTGTTCTTCTAGCATGAAATACCAAAACAGTGGTATTTGGTATTGCTGAATGATGATTCCCTTTTGCATGCTACTTATATGTATTTAGTAGCAAAATGTAGCACCTGTCTTTTTCTTTCAGGATCCTCAGCTTCCTGTTCCAAATGATGGTGAAATCGAGACCCTTTTACCTGGTTTTGGCCAGCAAATGGAAGAATGGAAGATTGCGTTTTCCCACTGTTTCCCTAGCTAACAGCTTTTCTCTTCTCTGCTCTCCTGACCGCGGTTCTGCCCACTTTGAGCCATTAGGGAGCACTGCAGCTGGCAGATACTCTCAGACACCTTCAGACACAGCCCCACCCCCACCCCATTCCCCACACTGCCATTGCAGCCTCGCCACTCACTCGAATGTAGTTGGCATTAATGTAGTCTCCATCCTCCTGGCTCTGTTCCCGACCAAGACAGACGCGGCTCTGGGGATCTAGAAAGTAAAAATCAGTGGAGATTAGAGGTCAAAACATAACCAACTAATGCAGACTCCAGCAGCGTCAGAAAGAAGAGCGTTCCTGTGGTCATCATGGTACCTTGTGTATAGCAGGTAGCCTGATACCCAGTGAATTATTCTATATGTAGACAATAGGGAGCCTTAGCATACTTTTGAGCAGGAGAGTGACATGATTGAAGCAATAATCTGGAACAGTTAACTGAAAAACGAGAACGGAGCAGCAGAGACCAAATGGGAAGATCAGTCAGGATTTAGAATAAGATTATACTAGTAGAAGTGGAACAAGAGATGTTGTAGATGAAGGTTTTTTTCCTGACGGTGATTATGGGATTCAGATGATCATGTAGCAGTGAACTGGGACTAGAACTCAGATTTCACTCAGCCACACGGCATTACGGCCTCTCCCTCTAAGGGTGGTGGGAGGCAGTACGTAGTATTTCTTTCTTTTTTTTTTTTTATAAAGTTATGTTGGAACTTTATTTATTTATTTATTTATTTATTTTTGAGACAGAACCTCAAGCTGTCACCCTGGATAGAGTGCAGTGGAATCACAGCTCGCAGCAACCTCCAATTCCTGGGCTCAAGCGAGTCTCTTGCCTCGGCCTCCCAAGTAGCTGGGACTACAGGCGCCCGCCACAACGCCCGGCCATTTTTTGGTTGCAGTTGTCATTGTTGTTTGGCGGGCCTGGGCTGGATTCGAACCCGCCAGCTCAGGTGTACATGGCTGGTGCCTTAGCCCGTTGAGCCACAGGCACTGAGCCAGTACATAGTATTTCTCCAAATTAAATCCAAACACTGATGAAGAAGTTGGCTAATAAGGAAAGGAGAGGAGACTTGGTCTCCCTGTGCCAGCCTGGTTATGGACAGAGGGTACCCCACAGAATCTCAGGCAGAAGGACTTTTCCCCTCTCTGGTGCCTGCAGGACTCATTAGAATTAGGCCAAGAACATGAATGTAGAGGAGTAGAGTAGGAGGGCTACTCCTCCTCACAGCTTGGATGAGTGCTAGAAGCCCTTGATGTGCCCATGCAGGCAGAGGGCATACCGGAAGGATTAGTTGTAGGCAGCAAAAGTATGCTCAGCTGAGCTATAACCTCTTCTGGAGTCACTAGAGTGGCGAGCCCAGTGAGGCTGCTCTGTTGGGAGAGAGGAGGTCGAGAGGCCTCTTGCCTATCTCAGAAATGGACGGTGCTAGCCCTGGGTCTGTCAGCTTGTAGGGTCAACCCCTTGCAGCCCAGGGTCTGTTGTCTCAACCTCTCATTGCTCTCTTGCCACTACTGCCTGGCCTTTGTCTGACTTTCTCATTGCCCGCCCTCCCGATGGTGTCTTTTCCACCGCAAACCTTCGCCAGGTATTTCCCATATGAGAAGAAGATGAGGAAGAAGGTTTGGTGCAACTCGCTGTGCCACCATGGACGAGTTATTCAACTTCTCTGTGCTTCAGTTTCCTCGTTTATAAAATGGGCATACTAGAATCATAGTATCCATCTTGTGGGATCGTTGTGAGAAATGAGTTCATCTAAAGGATTTAGAGCCATGCCTGGCCCACAGTGAACATCTGCAAATGTTGTTGCTGTTGCTGTGGTTACTGCCTCTTCTTCCCCTAGCTGGGTATGGTCTGGGCTTTCTCAGCTAACAGGAGAGGCTAAAAGTGAAGCAGTCCTTCCCCAGGGGAGGCTGTGCATCCTACCTCCTGAAGTTCTCTAGCCCCAGCACAGTATCCACCTCCCTCAATCCCACCTGCAGTCCTTACTTGGCAAGATGGTCTTATATCGGTCCTTGGAGGCGTGGCCAGGGATATCCAGGTCTTCGGGGCTGACAAAATTTGAAGGAATCTTCTGGCAGGGGGAGGAAATGAGTGAACAGTTGATAGCCTTTCCAGCCTCCTCTTTTCCTCTCTACCCTTTTCTACTCAGCTGGGCCCTGGCCATTCCTTCGTGGCGTTAGCGTGCAGCTCCAGATGGGGTGGAGGCAGAAGGGAAAGCCTGGGGGCGACCCCATCCCCTGGGCTCTGGATTTCTCTTTCCTAAAGAGCCCATGGTGACCATGACAGAATGGGTATAGGTGGCTGCCTCTGATACAGTGAGGCAGAGTGACTCCACGGGGACCCCAAGTTCTTACCAAGAATTCTTCCTCCAGCTGCTTGGGGCTGGGTGGTTGGTGTTGCAGAGCCCAACGGGTAAGGGGGTGTCCAGCTGTGCGTAGAAAATGCAGGGTGACCTCCCGGGGTGTGTTCACTGAGCAGATGGGCTCCACGGCTCCCAAGGACCGCACGTCCAGCATCAGAGCCACATTGGAGCCCCGCCTGCAGACACAGCCAGCCAGTGCCTAGTGAGCCCCCAGTGTTTGCTTTCCCGACAAGTATTATTATTATAAGGCACATCTGGGGAGGCTGCTCTTTGACTTTCCCTTTACTTAAAGGCCCAGGGAACTTGTGGGTTCAGGCCCTGCTGTGTGCTCTTTTCCCTTTGTCAGTACAAACAGGACAGCCTTGGGCCCGGCTGCTCCTTCTAAGGCTGTCCACCTCTTCCCACTCCCGGCCAGGCCCTGAGGCTCCAACCTGCATCCAGTAACAAGAAGGCTGCTGGCCTTGCCCAGGGACTGCTCAGTCTAATCTGAGATTTAGGGAGCTGGCTCAGGGCTAACGTGAAACTTTGTGGCTCAGACGTGCAAAGGGCATGCAAATGAGCACTATTGGTTTCCTTTCCTATTGGAGTCAACAACTGAGCACCCTCTGGGCTCAACTCTCAGACCTGAAGGTGCAGATGGAGGGAAAGGAGTAGCCAAAAGGGGGCTCAGGGCTGGGGATGCTCCCTCCCTTAGGAAAGATCTCACCTCTCCTGGAGCCGCACATGCTTCTTGGCTGGCACTTTGTTGGGTGGAGGCTGGGTCATGGCTGCCCCCAAAGACAAGGTCAGCGGCTGTGCTCTGGAGCGCCCCCCACAGGCCAGGACCATGCTGGGCTGGGGTACTGGGCCCAGGGGAGGCTCACTCAGCCATGAGGTCTGCCTGAAAGACAGAGCCCTATACTGCTGATTTCTGGCCTGTCTGGTTGGCCAGAAGGAGGCCTCCCATGCCCAGGCCAGCTTTCTGCTTTGTTTTCACTGGGGGTATCTCTGTTTGCCAAGAAGTGGCCTCATTTTCACTGTGGAAAGGACAGGATCCCTTTGGTGGGACCCAGGAGAGTAGGCAGTCTGCGGTTAGAGTAGGGGCAAGATTATAGAAGGGGGGTAGAGGTAGGGGTAGAGAGTATAAAAGAAGATAGGAAAGAATTCGGAAGGAGGAAGAGAGAGAACAGAGAGGCAAGAGACCAAAGTCCATGGGGCTCTGAGCTGGGTCCAAGTGAGAAAAGGCACGGGAGGAAATATAAAATATGTGTTCTCTAGAGAAGGAGGCTCATATAAACTGTCACTGAGCCAACCAGTGGCCCTGAAGGATGAATTGGAGGCATCCAGCAGTATTGGAACTACTTGCGAATCCAGAGGTGCCAGGCTGCTGGCCTCTAGCAGACAGGGTCCTCTCCTAACTGCTGGCAGCTCCACTCTCAAGTTTATTTCTGGCTTCTGGGGTCTCCGTCCAGGGAGGTAGGCTGGGGGTGTTTCCTTCCTCCTCTTGCCCATCCCCCCCGTCTCCCGCCTCTGTAACTGTCACAGGAAATGGCCTCACCAAGCCCTTGAGTGACAGTGCATGGTGAGGCGACAGCTGGGGCACAAGAGGGGGCATGGAGGTGATGGGACTATCTCCTCTGTGGACACAGTCCTCATCTCCCAGAGCGAGGGTCACAGTGGCTGGGGAGATGGGGGTGTCAGAGTTGCCAAACCCATAGGAAGAGGCAAGGGGACGGAGGGAGCCTGGTGCAGGTGTGAGTGGTAGAGATCCTCTTGCTACAGTGGGGGGCCTTTTAGCCTCTGCTCTCCTTACAGCTCCCTGTGGCTTCCCTATACTTCCAGCCTTGGGGACATCAGGTCTATTAGCACCCATTCCCCAGCCAGGCACTGTAGGACCCAATTCAGCCTCTCGCACACACTCCTCAGAGATGCCCCCTCATTTCCCTGAAGTTCATACCATCCCAGGACCATGAACTCCAACTCCCCTCTCAGGTACTTACTGAAGCAGGTGTGGCCCCCAGGCTGCCTCTTGCCAGCTGTCTGTCTGTCTGTCGGTCTGTCTTTGAGGGCTGAGAAGGCTTCAGGAAGCCAGCTTCCTCCCTCCGCCCCTCCTCACTGCCACCCACGCACACCCCAGCTGCATGCTGCCCTCCTGTATCTGCTCTTGCTGCCACCAGGGGTTGGGTGCCTCCTGCCTGTACCCCTCTGGGGCCCAAGGCCCTGCTCCCTGAGAATGGGCGAGAGGCTGAGCCTTCCCTGACTACCTGGCTTCCCCTAGCTTCCAAAACCTCTTCCTTCCTGCTGTATTTCCCCTCTGGTCCTTGTCATTCTTATCCAGCCTCTGTCTGCTTGCTGGGCAGTGCTCAGCTGTCCCCTACTCAACCTGACCTTGGACAGAGACTAATTTCTACTTCTTTGCTTCTGTTCCAGAGTCCACTCTCTGGGAGCCCTTGTAGCCTCAAGACTTGGGAATTCATGGCCAAGCACAGGCCACATCTTCCCAGAGCAGATGTGGCACAGATTTGGGGCAGGGAGAGGAGGAGGCAAGAGTCAGTCCTCTGCCAGGAGAAAGAAGGGCACAGGGGCACACCCCAACTCTCAGCTGCCACTGCCTGAGTGCAGGCCAGCCAGTCAGGAAGCAGCAGAGATGGCTTGTGGGAGAGCCTGAGGGGCTCCCCCAGGGTCCCCAGCCACCTCTAGGCCTCCTCCCAGAACCCTGATATCTACTCAGGAGACTTACAGATGGTGGATAGTCTCTGGCCCTCACACCAGGGGACTTCCATGTCCTCTTCACTGCTGGGATGCCTGGATGCTGGGGGCCTGGAAAGTAGCCCCCAAGTGTAAGGCTCCTGCCCCCTGCCCCTGCCTGGCCTCAGCAGGCCCCTTGCTGGGCAGCACCTTAGCCGGTTCATGCTTGCTGCACATCTCCTTCTACCTTCTAACATTCCAGACACCCTTCCCGGCCCCCAACACACACAATCCACGTCTTCTTTCTTCCTCCCACTTCCCTGATTCAGCTGTCAAATGATGACAGCAAAAAAAGAATGATGTACAATAGGCGCAGGGGGTAGGCATGCTGGAGGGGGTGGTGGGGAGGGGGCTGGCCTTCTGCTGGCCCATGGTGGGGGGAGGTTGAGATGAAGACCAAACATGCCCTTCTGGGGCTCAGAAGGCTCCAGCAGCTGCCCTTACTCTTAGCAGCAGACACAAGGACTAGCTCTTTTCTGAGCCCCTCCATGGCTGGCTGATCCTGGCTCCCTCTTCCCTGTAGCCTGTGCTCCTCTGGGGAGTGGGTGGGTTGCCCTGAGGAGGAGAGTGCTTAGAATTGGAGAAGTGTTGGCTCTGGGGTGGAGGGGAGCAGGAGCCTGGGAATCCCTGACGTGCTGTGGGCAGTGACCTGAGGCTGGCCTCCACCTTACCTCTCAACACCAGTTGGGGCCCTGGGGGGGATTGGAAAGAGGGCCACCACCTCTGGGCCAAGCTGTTGATTGTTATCAAGAACAGGAAGCTCGGATACCACAGGCGTGGGTAGGAGGAAGCAGGCAAAGTCTCCCCACACTGGTCTGCCCAGTGGCCCCAGGTTTCCAGAGTTCGAGACCTACCCTCTTGGCTATGAGCACACCCCTTATCCCTCAGGCTGGGGCCTGGCAGTGGTTTGACAGTTAGAAGTTGAGCTCCTGACCAGGGAGCAAGAAAGCTGGGAGCCAGGAGCTGGGGAAGGTAGTCGGTGGTGGGCTTGGGGGTAATGGTTGGGCACTAACCAAGACCCTGAGGATGCCCTGTTTCCTGTGTGTGGGTTTGGAGTGGAAAGGATAGTCACTTTACACTTACACCCTGGGCAGATCTATCCCAGGCAGGCGTCAAACTTCCCAGCACACCAACTGCTGATTTGTCTTCCTGAGCTGGGATTTAGGTTCTCGCCGCCCTCAGCTCCAGAGATAGTATACTGTGAGCTGGAAGCAAATCGTAGCTTATTAGCTGTGGCCGTGAGCAAGGCACTGAGCCTCCTTGAGCTCCCTCCCTCCCGGCAGATGATAACAGCACCTTTTTGTCAGATGCTGTGAGGCCTGTGAAGTACTTTGCTCACAGTGGAGCTCAGGAGTGACCAGGCCAGTGAAAGAAGGCTGGGAGAATGGGCCTGAGGACAGCATCAGGGCATGGCCAGGAGTCTCACCTCTCTCCAGATGCCCTCTTGTTCCTCACTGCTTATTTTCTCCCTGAAACCAGGCTGCGTGGGCAGTTTTACTGCAGTCATGGAGAGGTTTTGGAGGGATTTGCTTGTAGGTGCTCCCAGCAGCCTGGGTGGGGCTTAGGCTGCCCTTGGGAGGGCAGAGAGGGGTGTCCTGAGCAAGGTGATGATGGCATCCTGTCCCATCTGAGGCTGTGGTCAGTGCCCTCACCCTTCCCAAGCTCTGGCCACACGTGCCCTAACTCTTGTTTCCCTCCTCTGCTGATTCCCAGTTGCAGAGCTGTGACCCACAGCTCCCAATCCCCAGTGTCAGAGACCCTAGGGAGGGGTGGGGGGATGATATTTGGACTTCCCAGAAGTCTTTGTTCTCTGGCAGCCCCTAGGAAGCGGGGAGCTTCTTGCCAGACTATCGTTGGCTCCCAGAGTCAAAGGCTGCTACCCTATACAATTCTGAGGGGATAGGGGGGCAGGACTCTGGGGTCCTGAACATTCTACTGGTCCCACTCCCCTCCCTGGCTGCCCTCCTCAGCTCCTCTCTGGAGAAGCCAGAGGATCCTGGGTATCTGTTCCTAAGTCCTCCCACCCCCTAAATCCTGGGCTAGCCCAAGCCAGCTGGTTCTGCCCCAGCTTTACGGGCCCAGGCTTGTCCTTGCTTGTGTGGGGGAGGCAGAGACACAGTGAACCAGGATCTAGGAAGCCTCATGCAGGAGAAGGCAGGGGGACACTGGAGGAGACACAGCGAGTGGGGCAGAGGAGTGCTGTTAGGGGCATGTGCCAACCAGTGTGAAGTCTGTGTGACTCTGGATTTCTCCCAGGACTGTATCCCCTTGTGCAGGACTCTACAGTTACAAAGTTACCCTCCTGTTGCCTTTCGGTGCCTGCTGGTGGGAAGGAATTTCCCATACCTTTACCCCCTGGCTAGGAGGCCCAGCGATCCAGGGCTGCTCAGCATGGGGTAGCAGAAGCCAGTGTGTTATAGCTGGAACTCAGGACCCCAGCAGGAGGACTTTAGGGGAGAAGAGATTCCTCCCTCTCTGCCTATTTCGGAGTCAGCAAAATGGACATTTGTTCCACAATGTGGCACTCCTGTTTCCATCCCCCTCCATGTTGTCCCTGAATACCAACTCCTGCCTCCATCCAGACAGGTATGCACATGTGTGCACACACGCAAGTCCAGACCCTCCCCTGCTCTTTTACCATCTGGTCAGTGGGACCTAGACCTCCCCCCATCCCTGGCCACCTTCCCCAGAGTGTAGGAAGCAGGGAGAGTGGGAGGCTTGGCTGTCCTGAGCCACCCTGCCCATCTCCTGCCCGGTGATTATCTCCTTCCAGTGTGGGGGATGCCCAAGGCCTGGCTTCAGGCTGGGGGAGGGCAGGGGAGGGACTGGAGGAGAACTTCCTAGGACGGCTGTAGGGAGAGATCAGGCCAGTTCACATTTGGGAGCCAAGACTCTTGGACCTGTCCCCTGCCCTCCTCTGCTTCCTGGCTGGCTCTCTTCATAAGGAATCAGTAAGGTACTTTGAGACCTCGGGAGAACCCCAGGGGTTCTCTAGGGAGAGGATGTGGGTTTGTCTATGGGGGTGGTTACCGGGGAGGAGATACAGCTTTTGTGGTACTATTTTTGCTGAATGGAGAGACTTGGGCTGGGGAGGCTGCTTCTTATTTGTCAGAGCCTTTCTGTACCCGTCCCAGAGCCCCTTTCCTATTCCCTGAGGCTGCCCCAGACTGGGCAGGGGGCTGGCAGCTGAGCCTGCTCTGGCCAGATGCCTCCTCAAGGCTCTGTCCATAAGACTAGCTACGGAGTCTGTGCTGCCCCAAGTGGCCTGTCTTTTGTGGAAACCCTTGGGCAGGTTCTGAGAGCCTCCCTTTACCTGAACTCATGTCCTGCTGCTTCTCTCCTACTTAGATTCTGAAGCAGGGTACTTCCACCTCCCATCTCCCCTCTGTGGCTGTTAATGGAGACTCTGCTAGAAAGAACACAGTGAGGTGTGTTCCCAGGTGAGGAGGGTTGGGGGTAGGACGTTTCCATCACCTCTTGGCCATACTGGTACCTGGGACCTCTTCCCTTTCACGTCAGTTTCTTCAGTTGCTAACCCTCCCACCCCCCACTGCCTCTCTCAGGAAGAACACATGTGTGCAAGTGTACAACACACAGCCTAGAAAATCTGATGATTCTGCAATGCTGAGTTTCCAGGCCCCCTTCCAGGGGCCGGGTGGCGGTTCTGAGGTTTGGGGCTGGGTGCAGAGGGGGAGGGACAGGCAGCTCCTGGCTCTGGCCTAAGCAAGGAGCCAGACTGAGCTGGTCCCTGCTGCAGGCTTGTCCTGCAGGGGCAGGCCCAGGGGCATCTGGCTCCCACAGATGCTGCCTTGGTGTTCAAACTTTCTATACCTGTCTGTTTTCTGCACATCCCCCCTCCCCACTTCCTGAGTTTGCTGTGAGTCCTGGGCTTCCTTCCCAGGGCCCAAAGCCATTTCTTCTGCTCTTCCTCCCTTCCCACCCTCAGCTGTCTTGGGGTAGGAGCACTTGGGTGAGCAGCTCAAGGTGACTAGCTAGTTGTAGGCCAGGGTACAGCAAAGCCTCAAGTTTAAGGTCTTTGAGGCCTGGCCTTGGGTAGGCTTGCCTGGGCCTCTGAAGTACCTGCAACCAGGAAGGGGCTGGGGGAACTAGGAGGGCACTGCTGATCTAAGTAGAGGAGCAGGGAAAGGCAAGCAAAAGTTCTAAGCACTTGAATCACCCCTTTAGGGGTCTAAGCTTAGAGGACCTCAGTTTGGGGAGTTTGGAGCAGGTTTTGCATTCTCTGCAAATGTCCAAAGTCCCAGGTTCAAGTCCAGCTTCTCTCTTTACAGATATGGGGGCCTCAGGCCCTTTCTGGATATCAGCTTTTTTACCTGGACAGGGAGGCGTGGGTGGGACTAACTGAGTCCTAAGAACCGGATAGGTGCTAGATCTACAATTGCTCTGATATGCTTCTAATATGCTTCTGTGTTGCCACATGGACACACACTCAGCTAGTCCATCCACTCAGGACACAGGAACACACTTCCGCATAGTGCCACAAGGACAACACACACACGGAAACACAAACACCCTATCTAACACAGGTTGATGGAGCCCATGGACACCACGCTTTTCTTCCGAGGTCAGGGAGTGGGGGAGTGAGCTACTGCTGCAGTGTGTCCATTTGCAAGGCCACTTAACTGCTCAGGCTTCTCTAAGAGCTCAGGACCTTTTCTCCCTCAAAGCTGCTGCCGGAGTTGGGGTGGAGGGGAGGAGGCAGAGAGAAGAGGTGGGCCTGTCTGTAGACTGAGAGTCATAGTCCCCTTCCACCTTCTGAGCCCACAGCCAGTCCCCGCCTGCCTCTCTTCCCTCACGAGCCTTGCCAAGGCTGGGCAGGATGGGGGCCAGGGTCTGGGGTTGAGAGGCAGCCCCTTGCCCTTTGCTGCCTGCTGCCTGCCATGTCGACTGGAAACTGTCCTTCCCACTCCTGCCCAACAGCCAGCAGGCCAAGGGGGGGCTGGCTCCTCCCTTGCTGCCTCCTAACTTTCCTCTGCAGACATCAGGATGAGGTCCCCATTCCTGCTCGCTGTTATTCTCTGGCTCCAGAGTGTTTTGGCTGAGGTAAGGTGGGCAGGGGGGACAGGCCCAGCAGATGGGCCCACTGTCCAGGGCACGGCCAGGCTGCCACTGCTCCACGGGGCCCACAGCTGGTCTACATTAAGCAAGAAGAGCGGCTGCTCCCTCCCACTGGGCCACGGAGGATGGAGAACAGATTGCTCCAGCCTGCCTGGGGATGCCTCCCAAGCCCTGGGCATGCCTCTGGGAGATGCCCCTTTGGCTGTGTGGGGTGTTAACAAGGGATGCTGGCCCTGTCCCCCATGGCTATCCCAGAGGCCTGGACCTCAGAGGCCTCTGCCCATCTCTTCCCCCTCTTCTCCCTTGCTTCCTGCAGGAAGACCCATGCCACTCCTGGGAAGGAGGCCCAGGAGAGGAGAGCGGAGGTAGGTGTCCTCCAGGGATATGATCTTCTGGGGGTTGAGGAGTGGGGGGTTCAGGGCCAATTTTTCCACACCAGACCCTGGCTCTGCTCTGGTCCTTTTCTGCCTTCCCTCCTTCTTCAGGCGTGTTGAAAGATTCTGAAGGAACCCTCCTTTCCCCAGGCCTACCCCCTAAAGTGAACATCAGCAACCAAGGAAGGCCTACTAGCCTCTTTTTGAGCTGGGTGGCCCCAGAGCCAGGTGGGTTCCACCATGCTCTCCGCCTCACACGTCTGAGTCCTCTTGGCACTCCAGAAGGGCAGCAGCTCCAGGCCCTCACCAACACATCCAGCTTTGAGTTCCAGGACCTCGTGCCAGGGAGTCGCTATCAGCTGGAAATGACTGCCCTGGGCCCCTGTGGGCAGAATGTCACCATCACCCTCACTGCCCGCACCAGTAAGAGGCCTACAGGCTGAGTAGGATGGGCATTGCCTAGGGCTAACCTGGGAGGTGGCTTGCCCCAAAGAGCCGGCAGGGGGCAGGATATCCCAAAGGGGCAACTTCTTTGCGAAGCACATCTGGCATAGTTACCCATCAGAAATACTACTGCAGGAGAGAGGCCCATTCAGCCCTGATCTTGGTGCTGTCCTTTCTCTCTGTTGCAGTTCCATCAACTGTCCATGGACTGCAGCTCCATAGCCCTGGGAGCCCATACAGCCTGGAGGCCTCCTGGGGTGAAGCCCCCGGAGAGCAGGATGGCTACCAACTTCTCCTTTACCACCTAGACTCCAAGACTTTGGCACATAATATCTCCCTATCTCCGGACACACTGTCCCACAATTTTGGTAACCTCTTGTCAGGTAGTGAGTATGTTTTAGAAGTTATCACCTGGGCTGGCAACCTCCAAGCAAAGACCAGTCTCCACCAATGGACAGGTGAGGTGGGCACCTGGGCAAGGCTCCAGATGGCAGCCAATCCAGAAGGAGGGGGAGTGGTTTGGGGGCTCCCTGGTGCCAGGGTCAGGGCGAGCATCCTGCTCCAGGGCCCTTCCTCAAGCCTGACTTGGTTTTCTCATCTTTCTTCCAGCCCCTGTGTCTCCAGATCACCTGGTGCTGTGTACCCTGGGCACCAGTGCTGTGCAAGCCTCCTGGAATGGCTCCGAGGGGGCTGCCTGGCTCCAACTTGTGCTCAAAGACCTCCTAGGTGGCACCAACTTGACTGCAGGAGTCAGACGGGGAGTCTCCAATCACACCTTCCTTCACCTGTCTCCAGGCACCCCTTATGAGCTGACTCTTACTGCTGTTGCTGGGCCCCATCAGATAGAAGGGCCCAATGCCACTGAGTGGACCTGTGAGTGCCTTAGAGGGGAAAGGGACACAGCAGAAGCTGCTCAGCTCTTTTCCTCTGGCCAAATGGCCAGGATACAACTGCTGGGGGAGGGAGCTTCCTCTGGAGGCTCAGAGGGAGTGTCCTTCCAGTTGGCTGGTGGTAGATGTCCACCTGAGAAAGTGAGGTGGTGATGATAGGCGATCTTTCTGTTTGCTGCACTCTATGTTAAGCACTTTCTGTGTATTGTTTCCTTTAATCCTCAAAGCAGCCTTGTCTAAGTCATATTATTCTCATTTTATGGTAGGGAGAGCTGAAGTGTAGAGAAAGAAGTCGAGTCATGCAGCTCTGGAGTGGTGAGCTGATCTAACCCATCTTGGATGCCTGCAGAGCCTGTGGTGACTTTGCCCCCAATGTCACCGTGATTTTACTCAGAGAACTGTCGTGCAGTTGTTAAGAGTAGAGCAACCAGACTGCATGTTTCTGCCACCTGCTGGCTGAGGGTCTCTGGACAAGTTGTTTCCTTCTCCGTGTATTCATTTCTACATGTTTAAAAGGGATGATCATAGTAGTGTCTACCTCCCAGTGTTATGAGAATTGGGTGTGAGATGCTACATGTAGCTGGCAGGACCATGCTGGCAGGTACATACTTGATCACTAGATGTGTGCTCATTTCAATTGCTGTTGTCCATGGTCAGATGGTAGCGGCTAGATCCTAGCATTCACTGAGCACAGGGCAAATGGTGGCTGCTAACATCTGGATGAGATGTGGTCCAGTGTGTATAGAAAGAAGCCAGCGCAGAAAAAGTAGGATTTTTCTCATTCACTGCTTAGGTCTTTCTGCACATATTTGTTCTTTGTTTTCACAGATCCCTCTGCCCCTTTCGACCTGGTATTGACTCCCCTGTCCCCCAGGCTCTGGGCGAGCTGGAAGGTAGGGCCAGGTGCCCGGGATGGCTTTCTGCTGAGGTTAAGTGGGCCAGTGGAACAGAATATCACTCTGGGCCCTGAGGCCCTCAACACCACATTCCCAGGGCCCATGCCCAGAGGACACTATGCTCTGGAGCTGAGGGTCCTGGCTGGGCCCTATGATGCCTGGGTCCAGACTTGTGCCTGGCTGGATGGTGAGTCTGTGCTGGTGGGGAGCACCAGGGTGGGGTCCTGCCCAGCCCATCTGCATCAAGAGGTAGTGGGGGACCTCACTGTTCAGAGCCTACCTCCTCCCCAGGTCCTGCAGCCCGGCCTAGACCAGAAAATGGTACCAAGTTGCATCTGGATGGGCTGGAAACAACCAGGGAGCCTGGGCAACGGGCACTGCTCTATGCTGAGGGTAGCCCAGGCTTCCTTGGAAACATCTCCATGCCACTTGGTGCCACTCACATCACCTTTTGTGGGCTGGTGCCAGGAGCCCGCTACTGGGTGGACATTGCTTCATCTCTAGGAGTCATCATCCAGAGCCTCATGGGCTACACACGTGAGTACCAGCCACTGTCTCCCCTTGCCTTGGGGAGGGAAGTAAGAGTGGAGGAGACACTCAGGAAAACTGGGCAGAGGGCATAGACACTGAGTGGCCCCCTCTCCTAACTGCTCCTCTCTTTAGGTCCCCTGGCTCCACAATCACTGGAAGTCACCAGGATGGGTAGCCCCTCTGATCTGTCCATTGGCTGGACCCCTGCACCAGGGCAGCGGGAAGGCTACAGGGTCATGTGGCACCAGGAGGGCAGCCAGAGGTCACTGGGCAGCCTTATTGACTTGGGTCCAGACAAATCCAGCCTGACCCTGAGGAGTCTGGTGCCCGGATCCTGCTACAACGTGTCCGTGTGGGCCTGGGCAGGGAACCTTAGCTCCAGCATCCAGAGAACCTGCACCTGTACCTGTGAGTTTCTGGTGGCAGCACCTGGGGGCGGTGGGCGGCCGGGTGTGCAGCGGGCTGGTTTCCTCTGCTCTCTGCACGTCCATGTTCTTGACAGAAGCCTTGAGTACAAGGTGAGGACTTTCATGAATCTGTCTGCAAGCATTTTCTACCTCCTACCATCTGGTGGGCTATTCATCCACCCATTCACTACCCTGCCCTTCTTCCCTCCAACAAATATTTAATGAATGCCTCCCATTTTCTAGGTATGAGGCTAAAAATTGTGAAAACGAGACAATCTGTAAAAGAAGATTGACAAGTTAACAGATGGTTTTCTTATATATATAAAAGCACATGATTTTATATATTATATTATGATACATGTTGATACCTTAATGGGAATGTACATGATGTGTTAGCTTGAACACATTAAACTGCATTCGGATAGGTGAAAATAGCTGAGTATCAGGAATTTTATGTGGTGCAATCTCATCTTTTAGTCCTCACAGAAGGGACATGGGCTTAGAGAGTCAGAAAAGGTTTCCTAGAGCAGAGTGAGCTGAGTGAGGAGCCTGTAGGTCTGGGTAGGATGGGTGGGGGAGAGAGCTTTAGCAGGAGGCTAAGAACGCACCCCAGACCACAGGCCAGGGACAGACAGACAGACCGAGACCTTACAGGAACTGACTGTCGGCAGATGAGCTGGAGACCAGGCCCCGGAGGGATGTGAGAGGGCAGGCACCAAGCTGGGTGCTGGTGGAGTCCAAGTGGGCCTAATGACCTGTCACAGTCTGGGAGCAGGTGTCGGGGTGGGCATCTCTTCAAGAGATTCTCCTGGGAAGGAAGGAGAGTGGGCTCTGAGCCCCACGGAAGCTACATTTTTAGACTGGGAATATTGGGGGCTTGCTTGGTGACCCAGGAGAAGGGTGCAGATCAAGGGGAAGGAGAGGCAGGGATTTGGCTGACTCTAAGTCCTTGTCCTTCAGCCCCTGCTTCTCCTGCCAATTTGAGCCTGGACCTTGTCACCCAGCCTCCTGTACTGCAGGCTTCCTGGAGTCCCCCGCCAGGGGGAAGGGATGGCTTCCAGCTACGGCTTTACTGCCTGAGGCCCCTGACTCTGGAAAGTGAGGAGACCCTGGCTCCGGAGGCTCAGAACTTCTCCTGGGCCCAGCTATCCCCAGGCACTGAGTTCCTGGTGCAGCTGGCCACGCTGCGGGGCCCGGACCGGAGCAGGAGCACCAACGCCACAGGCTGGACATGTGAGTGCCCTTGATAGCACCAAGAATGGAGACAGAGGTGGGGATCTCTTGGGAAGGGAGGAGTCAGAGACTTGGTTCAACTTCTCTTCTTCCTTTCTCTCCACCCCATGAGCAGCCGTCCCTGACCTTGCTCTTTGGATTCCCAGGGAGTGCATGGCCCCTCGCCCTCTCTGTGGCATGTGGGCAGGCAGGTGGGCCACACGCCAGCCTGCTTTTGTTTCCCTCATCCTTTGGCACCGGAAGACCTGCTCCCTCCCTTAGGGCTTCCCCAGCACCGTGGCCCCTCTGGCGTTCCAGAGGGTGGGCGGAATGAGCGTTTTGCTCATTTGTGTGGCAGCCACAGGTCTGCCCTTCCTCACGCTCTCTCACAGCCGACAGCATGGACGGGGGCGGTAGTAGGGACCCAGTCAGGACCTGGCCTCTAGCCCCACCTGGGCCATGAACGGTCACTAATAACAGTAATGGGTAATGTTCAATGGGCACTTGGCTAAGTGTCCTGCCTGCGTCCTTTCACTTCAGTCTCATAACAACAACTCTAGTTACCTCCATGTCACAGACGAGGAAACTGAGGCACCGAGAAGAAAAGTAACTTGCCCTCGATTCCTCAGCACTATGGGAGTAGTGGGGAGTTGGGATTCGAATTCAGGCAGTGTGTCCAGAGGCCATTCTCCTTGCCACACACTATCCCTCAGCCCTAGGGAGGAGCGGGTTGGAGAGAGAAGGCTCTGGAAAGAGTCATGGAATTATGGGAGCTCAGGACGCACAGCAGGGCTCTCTCCTCCCTGGAAGCACCCTAGGCCCACAGAACTGGGTTTGGAAGCCCCTTCTCATGTTGGCCTGAGCGAGCAGTGCTGCTTCTCCTGCCTGCTGAGCCTGTGTGGACCTGAGGGTTCCCCCCTGATGTGTGACTCCCCCACTCCACCCTAGCCCTCCCTCTCCACCATCACTGTTTTCTAGATTCTATTCAGAGTCTTTCTGAGGATAGGAGACCTCAGGTAGGCTGGGAAGGTGCTGGAAAAAGGTCTGACCTGGGAGTCCAAAGACCTGGGTTTTAGTTGGGGCTCAGTCCTAGAGTGACCCTTGGCCCTCTCTGAGGTACAGGGTCCCCTTTTAAAGGGAGGTGTTAATTAGGTGACTAGGCCAGGTTTGTGGGACTCCGGATCCTGGGCTCAAGCTCTGGGATTGGAGGGGCACCCCTGGGCTCTCACATACCCACCTGTCCATCCACTTAAGGTCTTTAAAGCTCCTTGGGTACAGGGGCTGGGAAAAGACTATTGGTTACTCTCACGCTGCCCAGTCTAGTTTTGTCTAGAGGGGTGGGGATGTGAAGAAAGTAAGTGATTCACGCATTCAACAGAGTTCTAGCATGTTCTCTGCTGCCTGGGATAAATGCTGACCCTACTTTCCAGCATATTCGGAGGCTTACTTGACACTCTGAGCCAGTGTCTCTGGCACCCTGAGCCGGTGTCTCTGGCTTCTGGTGTTTCTTGATAGCACCAAGGATGGAGGCAGAAGTGGGGGATCTCTTGGGAAGGAAGGAGCCAGAGACTTTAACTTCTCTTTTCCCTTCCTCTCTCTACCCCATATCTTGCTCTTTCTATAGGCCCCCTTGCCCCTCGTCTGGTAAATGTGACCAGTGGAGGTCCCACCCATCTCCAGGCATCCTGGGTCCACGCCCCTGGAGGCCGGGACAGCTACCAGGTGACCCTGTACCAGGCAGGCAGTTGGGTAGGCACCAGCATCGTGGGAGCCGAGGTGGACAGCACAAGCTTTTTGGCCCTGACGCCAGGCACTAAGTACGAGGTGGAGATTGTCTCCCAGGCTGGGCCCCTTCACACCTCAGCAGCCAACACCTCTGGCTGGACCTGTGAGTGAGCCGTGGGGAAGGCAGTGAGGAGCAAGAGGTGGGCAGGGCTGCCACTGAGAGCCTGGGGACTTCCCTCAATGGTGCCTGAGCCCTACACCCAAGAGTCCTGTGTGGGTCAGCAAGCCCCTGGCATTGTGCACAGGGCCCTGAGAACTAGGGCCAGCAGCCTGGCTCACCAGCTTTCCTTCCCTCCACAGCTCCAGTCACGCCCAGCGTGTTGTTGGTGTCAATGCATGCGGGCACGGCCATGGTCAACCTGGCCTGGGCCAGCAGCCCCTTGGGGGAAGGGATATGCCATGCCCAAGTCTCAGAGGCTGGGCACTTCTCCTGGGAACAGCCCCTGGTACTAGGCCAAGCCCGCCTTGTCCTGAGGGGCCTTACACCTGGACGCAATTTCTCCCTGTCGGTGCTGTGCCAGGCGGGGCCCCTGCAAGTGTCCACTCACCCCGTGGTGCTGCCTGTTGGTATGTTGATATCCGTCAGGGGAGGATGAAGGTGCACTGAGACTCAGGTCTAATCCGGGATGGTAGTGCCGCCTGCTCTATTCTGAGCCTCCTGCTCTTGCCAGGTGGATCTGTGCCTGCCCTGCCCTGGGTGATGCTTCCTATGCTTCTCCTGGTGGGCGGTGATGTCTAAAGGAGAAGTTGTTTCTCTGTGTAGTAGCAGATGCCCCTTCCTGTGGGCATAAATGCCTAGTCCTTTTGTATCTGCTTATTTTTATTTATTTCTTTATTTATTTTTGTGTGTTATTGGCCGAGGCTGGGTTTGAACCTGCCACCTCTGCATATGGGGCCGGCGCCCTACTCTTCTGAGCCACAGGCGCCGCCCTGTATCTGCTTATTTTGAGAGCCCCTGACCCAGATGCTATCCTCCTTGAGTGTGCTGACACCCACCTAAAGCTCTCCTTTGGTTCCCACAGAGCCTGGCCCCGTGGAGGATGTGCAGTGCCAGCCTGAGCCCACCCACCTGACTCTGAACTGGATAGTGCCCACCGGGGATGTAGGTGCCTGTCTGGTGGTGGCAGAGGAGCTGGTAATGGGAAAGAATGCTCACCTCGTGTTCCAGGCCAACATTTCCAAGGACGCAGTCCTGTTGCCCAACCTGGTGCCAGCCACTTCCTACCGCCTCAGCCTCACTATGTTGGGCAGGAATGGTCTGTGGAGCCAGACGGTCACCCTGGTGTGTGCCACGTCTGCTGAGGGTAGGTTACTCTCCACTGTCCCTGGAGCCACCTCTGTTCCTTTTTACTCCCCCTATCACTGTCCGCCCGGAATTGTCTGCCTGGGGCTTTCCCTGTTCCCCAAGTCCCAGCCCTTTCCTCTGGCCCTGTTCTTGCTAGTCTGGTACTTTTAGCCTCATGTCCTGGCACCCTCATCCAGGAATCTTCCAAGTTCTTATGTAATTATATCTGTTAGCTATTTGTTGCTAGGCACTGGGGATAAGAAACCATGGTCCCTGCCCTTGAAGCTTGAATGTCAGGCTTGTAGTCAGGACCTCACTCTTCTCCTCTCCACGGCCAGTGTGGCATCCCCTAGAATTAGCCCCAGCCCCCCAGCTGGAGCTTGGGACAGAATTGGGAGTGATGATCACGCCAGGCATGTTTGGCAAGGATGATGGGCAGATCCAGTGGTATGGCATCATTGCCACCACCAACATGTCATGTGAGTCTTGCACCCAAGAGGGGATGGGGAGACTTTGGCTATTGCTTGGCATGGAGTAGGGGATATGGGTCCAGAGACTGAGATTGTTAAGAAGAAATATCAGAGGCTGGCATCAGTCTTAGAAAGGAGGCCCAGAATATTCTTGAGGACGTGGCCAATGTTGAATTGTAAATGGGAGCATGCTAGAGAAATGGTATAGCCCCAATGTGGCAGGAAGAGAGGCCTCAGGCCCCTTGCTCATCTGCTCTGCCCCCTCCCCTTTTCAGTGCCTTTGCCTTCCCAGAAAGCCATCAGCCACACGTGGTACGACCACTACTACAGGGGACACGACTCCTACCTGGCTATCCTGCTCCCCAACCCCTTCTACCCAGGGCCCTGGGCTGTGCCAAGATCCTGGACAGTGCCTGTGGGCATAGAAGACTGCGGCCATGTCCAGGAGATATGCAATGGGCCACTCAAGTCAGGTTCTCAGTACAGGTGAGGGCTCCTAAACCTGAAGGGAGAGGGCAGGTGTTTTAAGTTTCATTTATGGGTCACAAATAAACAAAAGCTTTGGCCTGACTTACAAAGAGAGTGCACGTGATGGTCCATAAGAGCCAACAGAGTTATTTTGACTGGGCTTCTTGGCAGATGAGGTGTAAAAGGGAATACCTATTTATTACATGTTTTTTTTTCAAAAAGGAGGGTGGGATGGATTCTCAGTTTGCCAGGGAAATTCCCAGGATATGCAGGCACCTATTTCTAGAGCTTCTTTTGACTCTGAGAATAGGGCCGGGGTGGTTTGTCCAGGGTGGAAGGTAGCACAATGCATGACCTCTAAACAGTGAGGGAATCTCTCACTGTCATTTCTTCTGACCCACTTTCCTGGGGGGAGGGTGTTGCCTTATTTGTCTGCCTCCGCCAATAGTAGGTCCTTTTTCTCTGCCCAGGTTCAGCGTTGTGGCCTTCACCAGGTACAGCCCTCCAGAGACCATTATCTCCTTCTCTGCCTTCTCAGGTAAGGCAGGCAGAGCTCCAGCTGGACCCTGGAGAGAGGGAGGGCTGCTCAGTTCATCCCCCACCAGTAGCAAGAGGGGCTGAGCTTAGACTCCCGGGAGAACATGTCCCACCTTGCAAGCGTCGGGAGGGCCAGGGACAAAGGTACTCTTGGCGCCAGACACGGCCTGCATGAACTGAGAGTGGGGGATGGGTGAGGTAGAGGACCCGAAAGGTCTCACTGCTGTCCACAATCACACTGCCTACCTGCTCTGCTCGCCTACACCCAGCTGCTCCTTGGCCATCGAGCTTCTAGAACAGCTCTGTCCAATAGAAACACAAGGCAAGCCACAAACGCAAGCCACATATGTCATTTAAAATTTCCTAGTGCTACGTTCAAAAGGTAAAAATAAATAAGCAAATCAATTTTAATAGCATTTTGTTTAAAACAAGATATCATCATTTCCACATGTGCCCATTAACATTTCTAATGAGCTATTTGACATTCTTTTCTTTCTTAATAAGTCTTGGAAATCCGGTGTGTATTTTACACTCGCAGCAAATCATAAGTTAGAATATCCACATTTCAAATACGTATAGCCATATGTGGCTAGTAGCTTCCGTATAGGACAGTGCAGTTCTAGAAGGTTCAGGAATCCAGACCTCTACTCTCTTTCTTCTCTTTGATGGTGTCAGGGAAGGTAGTAGGGTCTTCGGGGCATTCCCGGGAGCTGGAGGCAGGAAGGGCTTGCTGGGTGTTCCCAGTTTCCATCCAGATGTCCCCGTAGGCAGCCATCTTTGGCCTTCGTTTGGTATGTGGGACTTCTGAGGAGAAGAGTTATCACTGTGCCCTCCACCCAGAAAGTGTCAAGTCCAAGAGAGGTTAGCATGGCCCTGGAGGGTCAATGGGGACAAGGCTGATATGTTCCACTCTTCCCTTGCCCTCCACAGAGCCCCGGGCCAGCGTCTCCCCAGCAGCAATGCCCCTGTCTATAGTGGTGGGCATCGTGGTGGTCTGTGTCCTTATCACCTGTGCCATGCTGGGCCTGCTGTGTTGGAGGAAGGCGAAGGGACAGAGGTGAGTGAGAGGGGAGGCTGGGGAGTGGGAAGAGCTTTCTGCCCTCGGGTTACCTGTAACATGGCTCTTCACCCTTTGCAGGGCACGGAAGAATCAGTTTTCTCAAGAGCTGATGGCTTACAACCTGCGGTGAGTGTACCTCCGTGCTCCACGTGATGGCGAGGAGGGCAACAGACCCCTGCCTTGCACAGGCCATGGTGGCATTGCCAAGGCTCCCCTGGCAGCCTACTCTTCTGTGGCTGTATCTGGTTAGGGGCTTCAAGTCTCTGCCAGACCCCCATTCTTCTTCCTCCACCTGCACCACGCCCTCTTGTAGGCCTTTTCAACAGCACTGGGAGCTCTTGCTTCCCACTTCTCTCTGCCTGTGCAGCCTCTTCCTTCTCCTCCAAACTCACTGTACAAGTCAGGACTTTACAGAGAAACAGAACCAACATGGTGTGTGTGTGTGTGTGTGTAGAGAGAGAGAGGAAGAGAGAGACAGATAGACAGACATTTATTTTAAGGAATTGGCTCATGTGTTTGTGGAGGCACGGTGAATCCAAAATCTGATGGGGGTAGGCCAGCAGGCCAAAGACATTAGCAGAAGAGTTTGTAGGCAGCCAGCTGGCAGAATTCCTTCTCACCCAGGGAGCTCAGTCTTTGTGCTAATAAGGCCTTCAACTGATTGGACAAGGCCCACCAACATTAGGGAGGGTAATCTGCTTTACTCAAAGCCAGCCAATTTAAATGTTAATCTCATCCAAAGATCACCTTTATGGAAACATCCAGAACAATGTGGAACAAATAAAATCTGCGCACCATCACCCAACCAAACTGACTCATAAAATTAACCATCACACCTATTCTAGTTCTTAACTTCTTCTTGACTAACCATATAGATTGTGCCTGGCCAAGCGCTGACTTTTTTTTTTTTTTTTTTTTTTTAAGGCAAGCATGAGACAAAGTTTATTGAGAAAGATAGGTTTATAGAGTAAGAGCAAGATATAGGCTTATAGAGCAAGATATGGTCACCATAGATGGCAAACGGACCCCCCCATAAAGAAAAGGTAAAGAGGCTGTTGAACTAACATTAATTGAGCACTGGCTGTGCACAGAAGCCCTCTCCTGTGTACGTTCACCTGTAGCTTTTGTCTCCTCTGCCTCTTCTTCCTCCCTGCTTCTCTGAGCTCCACTTTGGTGCTTAGAAGCCCAGGCTGGGCATCAGAGGAGCTTGCTGGAAATACATTCTGTTTCACACCTGGAGGTGGATACCAGGGTCTACATTCCACCAGGTCCCCAAGGGATCAGGTGTACAGCCAGGACTGAGGTCCTCTACTCTGTACCCATCACCCTGGGGAGGGCAGGATAGGACTGTGCACACCCCAGAGTGGGGACCTACTTCCTCCCTCTCCCTCCAGGCGAACCCACCGGCCCATCCCTATCCACATCTTCCAGCAGAGTTATGAGGCTAAGAGTGCTCATGCTCACCAGGCTTTCTTTCTGGAGTTCGAGGTAAGGCCTACACCACCCTCAGGCTCAGAGGAGGCAGAAGCTGTTGGGCTTCTGGGTTGGGCTGGACCTGCCTGAAGGTCTGGGAGGCACGCCACCTCTGCCCCTCTCCTGGTGCAAGATGAGGTGGGTCTGCTTCAGCAACCAGTGGCTGTCCCTGATCTCTGCAGGAGCTGAAGGAGGTGGGCAAGGAGCAGCCCAGACTGGAGGCCGAACACCCTGCCAACACTACCAAGAATCGTTACCCACACGTGCTACCCTGTGAGCACTGGGAGCAGGCGTGGGGCACGGCGGGGGTCCAGGGCTTGGCAAAGAGAGTGCGGACTACATGTGCCTGGCACTGAACGCACAGCTTTCCCCCTCTGCAGATGACCACTCCAGGGTCAGGCTGACCCAGCTAGAGGGAGATCCTCATTCTGACTACATCAACGCCAACTTCATCCCAGTAAGGACCACATGCAGGGTTGTGTGTGGGACCTGGGATCTGCTAGGGAGATGGGCTGGTTTATAGAACAGGCCACCCTGCCTTAGGTGTCACAGGAAGATCACCAGCTTGTGTTTTGCTAGGTCAAACTAGCAGGTATTTACTGAGGATCTGCTGTGTGCCAGGCTCTGTGCTGAGCCCACAGGAGGCAGTACTGAGTCAGCACATGGGTGTGGGTGTGTGTCTGTGTGTGTGTGTGTGTGCGCACGTGGAGGGGACGAGCTGGGAAAGGTAGCCAAGGCTGGGTGAAGGGGGATGTTGGTTGTTAGGCTGAAAGCTTTGTACTCTATTTGGTGGGCACTGGGGAGCTGTGGAAGATTTTTGAGCATGGAAGAAACATAAAGTTTGGTTTTAGGAAAATCATTCTGATTTGGTGAAGAGGGTGGACTGGGTAAATTTTTTTTGGCACATCGTTATCAAAGTAGTTTATGTAGGTTTTTCTGGCCCATTTGAGGTGGGGGCATGGGTAGTGGTGGTGTCTCTGAAGTCACCCCTCCTGGATCGAGTCCTGGGTGCACACATGGGCTCATGTGTTTGCACATGTGTGGGATGTATGTACACAGTGTCTTCAGTCCTGGAGATCAGACGGGTTATCTACTGCTGTGTGCTTTGGGACCTGGGAGACGAAAGCATCACCCATTAACATGGTCCTGACTTCTACCCCTCCATCCCAAAGGGCTACACCAACCCACAGGAATTCATTGCTACTCAGGGACCACTCAAGAAAACACTGGAGGATTTTTGGCGGCTGGTGTGGGAGCAACAGGTCCACATCATTGTCATGCTGACTGTGGGCATGGAGAACGGGAGGGTGAGTGCACCTTGCAGGTTCCTGGAGTGGCCACCAGGTGTCACACAGTCTCCTTGCAGGAATGGCTCTGTTGGCATCTTCTATCAGAGATGGTAGGGCAGACAGGAGGGAGGCCTGGAGGTTGGTAGGGGTCCCCAAGGTCACCCAGGATGGGGAGGCAGGGAAGGGAGCAGGTACACAGGCTCCCACATAGACTTGGTTTCCATTGACTTCTTGCTGTAGGCCCAGGAGGCACCAAGAGGTTGGAAGAGGGACGGGAATAAGGGGCACCCAGGGTTGGCACCAAAGGTAGAGCATTCTACATGCTTTTGGGGACCAGCCTGGCAGATGCTTCCTCCGTGCCCTGCTTGGTGCAGGGCCCTGGGACAGGAGAGGGGCTGCTGAGTCTATCCTCTTGCTGGAGCAGTGGGGCAAGGGCCGATGACTGTGGAATCAGGGCCATCCAGCTTCACCAGGGAAGCTGCCAGCTAACTCAACGTCCTGAGGTCATAGGAAGTCTGGGTGTGAGGGTGTTGGAGCCCAGCCATCAGGGAAAGGCTTCTGGCTTGAGGCTGGGTCAGTATAGGGAGCAGAATTTCAGGGACCAGAAAGATGGGTGGTGAGGGTCAGGACTGGGTAAAGCAGGGGTGGCAGTGATGGGGCTGGGCCTGCAACTACTCTCTCCAACCCTCTGGTCCCAGGTGCTGTGTGAGCATTACTGGCCAGCTGATTCCACCCCTGTCACCCACGGCCACATCACCATCCACCTCATGGCTGAGGAGCCCAAGGATGAGTGGACCAAGCGGGAATTCCAGCTGCAGCATGTGCGTGCTCAAGGGGACAGAGCAGGGTGGGGTGGACATTCCAGCTGAGTCTCCCTGAGTCCCCGGGACCCTTTCCTTCTGAGGATTGCAAGCACTCAGCCACTACCGGGGAAAGGGAAGTGCACGGTTAGGAAAGGGATAGGGAGGCACAGAGAGGGCTGAAGGTTTATCCAGGGTCATACAGTGAGGCAAAGAAGAAGCAGGGTGGGGAGTGACAGTTCCTGCCCTCCCTGTGCTCAGCTTGGAGCTCCTTGCTTCACCTTAAACCCCTGTGCCCCATGTGCCTTCCCAGGCTGTAGCCTCCTGGGGCAGGAAAACCAGTGATCTGGGCTCTCTCTCTAGGCAGAGGTTACCCAGGAGGCTAGAGGACCCAAGGGCTGAGGAAGCATCCAGACTGAGGGGGGAGACACAGCTGCCACCTTCGAGAAGCACCCAGTCTGAGGGGGATAGCATCAGCCTGCCATCAGGGAGAGGTGGTGGAGGAAGTGTGTGGGCCAGGCGGGGGGAGCCTGCAGTTAGGCAGGTGAGGCACAGCAACAAGCCCTCTGCACCCTGGCCTCCTTCCTGCCCCCTCCTTAGGTTGCCCAGCAACAGCAGCGGAGGGTGAAGCAACTACAGTTCACCACCTGGCCTGACCATAGTGTCCCTGAGGCCCCCACCTCCCTGCTCACCTTTGTGAAACTGGTACAGGAGCAGGCGAGAGCTGCTCAGGGCACTGGACCCATCCTGGTACACTGCAGGTGAGGGTGGGCGGGTGGTTGTGAAGGAGGGCTCCCTGGCTGGTCTCTGGTGGGGCTGTCTGGGAGCTGGGGACACGGGGAGCCTCTGCGCCTATTCAGTTCCCTAGGGATTGTCCCTGCAGTGCGGGCGTGGGCCGGACAGGCACTTTTGTGGCCCTCTTGAGGCTGCTGCAGCAGTTGGAGAAAGAGCAGATGGTAGACGTGTTCCATGCTGTGTATGCGCTCCGGCTGCACCGGCCTCTCATGATCCAGACCCCGGTGAGGGCCTTGGGACCTGGGCTGAGCATCTGGGACCCCAAAGGAGGGGGAAGGAGGTGGATGGCTATGGGGCCACAGGCTCTGGAGACACCAGGAAAGGGAGCTCATGGGGCATACAGAGGACCCTGTGGGGAGGGCCTCAAACATGTCATCATTCTATCTGGACTGCTGCTCCCTTTCTGTAAGAGCCTTGACACCACGGCACAGCATCGGGAAGGTTCTCCAGTGGCTCCCTCCTCCACCCTGTCTCATTCTTGCCCTGCCAGTTGGGGCCTGGGGAATCTCCCTGCTGGGCCATGCTCCTTAGCAGACTGATGCCCCTCTTGCCCTGCCAGAGCCAGTACATCTTCCTGCATAGCTGCCTTCTGAACAAGATTCTGGACGAGCCCTCTGACATCTCCAAGTAAGTCGCAGCTCCTTTTCGGCTCTGGCTGGGGTGGGGCACAGGTTCCGTGTGCCTTCCCACCCATAGGCTCTCTGACTCCTGTCTGTGGGCAGATCTGAGCAGACTAGAAGGGGAGCTGGGCAGCCTGGAGAGCCTTCCCCACCTCCGCCCCTCCGCAGGTCCCAGCCCATCTCTGTGATGAACTTTGCGGAGGCATGCACCAAGAGGGCAGCCAATGCCAATGCTGGCTTCTTAAAGGAGTACGAGGTGCGCTTCAGGCCAGGGGTTGGATGACAATAGAGGGCAGCTTTTCCCTCCCCAGGCACCACTCCTGTGAGTTCTGTCCACCCTCCTTCCTAGGTCCTGCTGGAGGCCATTAAGGACAAAGCTGGCTCTTCCATGCCCTCTTCTGGCTGTGAGAAGGACAGCACAGTCTCCAGTGAGTCTCACTGTGGACCAAGTGGAGGGATGAGGGGGTCAGGGGT
Source organism: Perodicticus potto (assembly GCA_963574655.1). Lineage (NCBI taxonomy): Eukaryota > Metazoa > Chordata > Mammalia > Primates > Lorisidae > Perodicticus > Perodicticus potto. Next base: position 32,293 of record CAUYRH010094130.1, read on the forward strand.
GCAAGTGTGGGACCTCTGGCAGGCTCACCCTTATCATCTTCCTTCAGACTATAGTTCTCAAGTGCAATTTTCTCCAGTGGCAGAGAGCCCCCCAGATGACATGCCGGAAGCCTGGCTCTTCCCTGTGAGATGATGCTGGTCTTGCTGCCTGTTGCTTGCCTTCTCTGGCCATCTGTGCTTCCTGGGCTGGGGCTGTGGCTTCTGGGGGCTCCTGAGCTGTGGGATGGTCAGGAGCTACCCTGAGTCCATGGTTGCTAATGAGCTGTGGTTTTCAGGGTGGGCCTTCTGGCCGTGATCACGTGGTGTTGACTGGCCCTGCAAAGCCACAGGAGCTCTGGGAGCTGGTGTGGCAGCATGGGGCTCAGGTGCTGGTCTCCCTGTGCCCACCTGATGCCATGGAGAAGGTGAGGGAGCAGAGGGACAAAGGAGGGGGAGACTCAGGAGTTGGGGAGAGCTGGTGGTGGCATCTGTGACAAGGGCAGAGGCAAAGACCTCAGGAAACTGCCTGAAGAGCCCTGATTCCATCCCAGCCACAGGAGTTCTGGCCAACGGAGATACACCCCATCATCACTGACTTAGTGACTGTGCACTGGATGGCTGAGAGCGGTACAGCAGGCTGGCCTTGTACTCTCTTTAGGGTCACACATGTAGGTATTAGGGCCACAGTATGGAATGGTGGGTTGTGTGGGGGAAGAGTCCTGTGCCAGCTTCCCTCTGCCCTCCTCTTTGCCACAGGGGGAGAGTGGGAAGGAGAGGCAGGTGAGGCGATTGCAGTTTCCATACTGGGAGTCAGGGCATGAGCTGCCCCCCAGCACCCTGCTGTCCTTCCTGGCTGCTGTGAGCGAGTGCTGCTCCCAGGGCAAGAGCAAGAAAGCAGGCACACTGCTCAGCCACTCCAGGTGCTGCTGGACAATGATTTGGGGGAGGGACAGTGGGCACTAGAAAGGCCTCACATCTCACTGAGCACTTCTTCGGTTATGGGTCAAAAGGTTATGGGTCTCCCGATGCCTCTGTCTTCTCTGCACCCTGCCCTGTCCTCAGGGATCTGGCCCAGACTTGCTGGCTGACCACGTATTCAGTGTCCCTGCTGAGTCCCTGGGTCCAGGTTGGGTTTCCCTGCATCCCAGGATACCCTAGCCCACCTCCTCCAGGTATTCCATCCAACTCTATGTCAATTGCAGCAAGGGCGCAGCCCACTTGGGCACCTTCCTGGCCATGGAACAGTTGCTGCAGCAGGCAGGGGCTGAGTGCACTGTGGATGTCTTTAACGTGGCTCTGCAGCAGTCACAGGCCTGTGGTCTCATGACCCCAACACTGGTGAGAGGCTCAGCTGTGGGAAGGGGTGGGGAGACCCAGAAGCTTCAGCCCCGGCTTCTAGGCAGCACCACTTAAACAGCCACCAGGTGGCGCTGTGGACTGCGGTGCTGTCTCTCAGACCGAGAGCTAGGAGTGGCAGACATAGGGAGCCCTTCTTCTTAGGTTTGGGCGGGCAGAATGAGGCTCCTTACCTTGTGTCTACCCCTAGGAGCAGTATATCTACCTCTACAACTGTGTGAACAGTGTGCTGGTGGACAGGCTGCCCTGAGTCCATGCTGGTCATCATGCTGAGCTGGAGCAGAAGAGGTCTGTGCCCTGGCTGAACCTCCCTGGAAAAGCAACCTCCACTGGGCCCTGTGCTGTGAAGGGGCCGAGGTGGGGAATAAAGACATGGTGGAGTCTGAGGCTGGGTGTGTTCTGTCTGCTCATCCTCTGACATGGGGCCCAGCACGTGGGCCTTGTGAGCTGTCTGGGACACATTGGCTTTGCCCCGGAGTAGCCCTCTACCTGCAATTCCTCCAATTTCCCACTTTCCTCAGACTTCAGTCTCTCCACCTTTAGTTTCCTGTGGTGCTGAGCTGCAGATTCAGAGTCTCAGTTTCTTTTCTTTTTTTTTTCTTCCAGTACCATTCTCTTCAGGTTTATTTTTTATTGTTCCTGCCCTGCACCCTCCTCCCCTGTATGCAATAGGATTTGTCCTGTTCTTCATTCCTTTCTCCTGCCATCCCTAGCCTTTTCTACCCACTTGGGTGGAGGTGCTAGCACCACACTGTGACTTGGAAGGTAGGAACTGGAAGTACCCCTGAGGCAAAATGGACAAGTTTTCCCTCCTCCTTCATTCTCCCCTCCACACTCTACACAGAAAGGAGGTAGGGGAGAAAGCAGTGAGGGCATGTGGAGAAGGGAAAAACGAGAAGGCAGAGACCAGAAAAGAGGGTGCACACTGTCCATACACGTTAGGCCTGGATTTCACAGCACACGCATGGTTGCTGATGGCCTCTTGAGCTCCTGCCTGTCTCTCTGGTTGGACTGCAAGATTATGGATGAAAGGATGTCTGATGCTGGACACTGGTTGCTCCTGATAGAGGGGCCCTGGGAAGACAAAAAACTTGGACAAATCAGAGGAGGAATCCCTGAAATGAAGTTAGACCCACCCCCAAATGGGTAAGGAGGCAGAGCTCCTGGACCAACCTGAGTTCCTAGTAATGTGCAAGGGGTCAGAGGTGAGGCTTGGTTGAAGAAGGGGACAGAGGTTTTGGAGGTTTTGCTTTCTGTTCAATCAAGAGCCTTCCTGGAATGGGGCTAGGCTCTGGTGTTCTTCCCAGGAGGACTGAATGTTGATATCATTTTCATACACTGTGTTTGTCAGGAACCCAAGGGATTGGTCTCACAATAACCCTCACATGGGGACTCAGCTCTGAGCTTCTCAAGCCCATTTCAAGGGGCTTGTCAGGGCTTAACTATGATTTTTCCTTCCTGGGTCCCTCATATTGGAGGGATGTGAACAGGGATGTGAACAAATAAACAGGGATGACCCAAGGCTATGGATGAGTGAGGCCAGAAACTCAGGCCTGCCTGATGTGATTTTCTGCCACAAGGCCGAAGTGACTCTATCTGTGGGTCTTTCTGGTTGTGCACAACCAT
>CAUYRH010094136.1:0-24051 GCA_963574655.1 Perodicticus potto
TCTACACTGTTAATAGTGGGCTCCTAACAAGTCTTTCTCTCTCTAGCTTCTTTCTGAAAACAGCAGGGTCACATCATTCCCCTTTTCACTACTCTTATTTCTAAGTCAAGGAAGCACTAATTCTCCAATCTGATATTCAAGTATTACACAATTTAAACACAATTCAACCTGTATTGGCATCAGTTAGCATTATCTTCCCCTGCTGTAGTAAGCATACCCTATGCTCCAGCCAAAGCCGTGTGTTTTTCATGAAATACACCACGTGCTTTTGCACCTTGTGGCCTAGGCTCACTCATTTGTTACCCACTTGAATTGTGTTGCCCCTCCATCTCTGCTATTCTAAATCTCATCCTCCTCTAACGTCACTTGCCATGATGGCTTTTTTTTTTTTTTTTTTTTTTGAGACAGAGCCTCAAGCTATCACCCTTGATAGAGTGCTGTGGCATCACAGCTCACAGCAACCTCCAATTTCTGGGCTCAAGCGAGTCTCCTGCCTCTGCCTCCCAAGTAGCTGGGACTACAGGCGCCCCCCACAACGCCCGGCCATTTTTTGGTTGCAGCCGTCATTGTTGTCTGGCGGGCCCGGGCTGGATTCGAACCTGCCAGCTCAGGTGTATGTGGCTGGTGCCTTAGCCCGTTGAGCCACAGGCACCGATCCAATGGCTTTTTTTTTTAAGACATAGTTTTGCTCTGTCACCCTGGCACTAGAATGCAATGACCTCACCCTAGCTCACAACAGCCTCAAATTCCTGGGTTCAGGTGACCCTCTTGTCTCAGCCTCCCTAGTAGTTAGGACTAAAGGGCTCATCACAAGGCCTGGGTAACTTTTCTATGTTTAGTAGAGGTAGGGTCTCACTCTTGTTCAGGCTTATCTTGAACTCCTGAGCTTAACTCCTACCTTGGCTTCCCAGAATGCTGGGATTACAGGCATGAGCCACTGTGCCTGGCTCATGATAACCTCACTAACTTCCCACCAAATGTATTATAGTTATTTGTGCAGTTATCGTATTTCCGTGCTGAATTCTAAATTCTGTTAAAATAGAGGCCGGGCCTGGTGGCTCATGGGAGGCCGAGGTGGGCAGATCGCCTGAGCTTACCAGTTCAAATCAAACCTGAGCTAGAGTGAGACCCCACCTCTAAAAATAGCTGAGCATTGTGGCGACGCCTATAATCCCAGCTACTCAGGAGGCTGAGGCAAGAGAATCGCCTGAACCCAGGAGTCTGAGGTTGCCGTGACTTATGATGCCACAGCATGCTATCAGGGGAGACAAAGAGAGTTTCTGTCTCAAAATAAATAAATAAATAAATTCTTTTAAAATAAAGTACCTGGGGCTGGGCACAGTGGTTCATGCCTATAATCCTAGAACTCTGCAAGGCTGGGTGGATTGCTTGGGTTCAGGAGCTCAAGAGCAGCCTAAGCAAGAGGGAGACCCCTATCTCTACTAAAAATAGAAAAAACTAGTTGGGCATTGTGGCAGGCACCTGCGGCCCCAGCTAATTGGGAGACTGAAACAAGAAGATTGCATAAGCTCAAGAAATTGAGGTTGCTGTGAACTAGGGCTGATGCCACGGACTCTGCCCAAGGTGACAGAATAAGATTCTGTCTCAAAAAAAAAAAAAGGCAAAAGGCATTGTGGGTGGCACCTGTAGTCCCAGCTAATCAAGAGGCTGAAGCAAGAGGATCGCTTGAATCCAGAAGTTTGACGTTGCTGTGAGCTAGACTGAGGTCATAGCACTCCAGCTTGGGCAACAGAGTAAGACTCTATCTCAAAAAAAAAATTTTTTTTTAATGAAAAGAAAAGAGGGGCACCTTGCTGCATTTAGTGAGCCCTTCTGTGTGCCAATCATGTGCAAAGTGATCTGCTTATATTATCTCATTTAATCTCCACATCAACATCATTAGACCAGGACTCTCCCATCTAACATTAAACAAGCTGAGATTCAGGGAGATTAAGCAGCTTGCAGCTAGCATGCACTTATGATGGTGGAATCAGATCCACCCCCAGGTTCACTTTCTTATTACCGTAGCCAGCACAGTACCCTCCACCTACACTGCTCTCAACTTGTGTGTCAGATCAGCTTTATGAAAACGGGGTCTACCTGTAGGTAGACCAAGTGCTTAAGGAGACGAAGGAGGAAGGGATTTAGACCGTGATGAATTAGGAAGGCAAGATTGTCAATGATGTTTCCAAAACTCCACTATTGAGTTATATATCTTTTGAAATACATGAGCATTTTAATACACAGTCGCTAAGCAGGACTGCATCTACTCTTTCATAGTTGAAGTGTTATGTGTAGGTTAGTTTTGTCTTGCTGATTCTGTTGCCATCTCCCAGAGATTCTCTCTATTCTCTATGTTCCCCACAGTTTTCAGCGCATTGCTTACACGGTGTGCGTACTTGTTGATTGTAATGTATGTGTGTTGCCTGTGTGCACAGCAACTGAGCAGAGGACGTGAGTGTGGGATGCAGCGTGCATTCCTTTTCCTCATTCTTGTTCCTTTGAGCAGCTGCAGCCTGGATGGTTTCCTCCTCCGGGAGTAGGGGCAGGCAGAACCGCTGACCCTTTAACAAGTTGTCCCTCACAGAACAGGTGTCTCCCGGACTCTCAGTGGAGAGGGATGACTCGATACTTAGTGACATCAGCCACGGACCAATGAGAAGTCAGGCTTCGGCAGGCGCGCCAATGGGCGCCCGGGGGCGGGCCGGGTTTCCTGGGAGCCCAGCCGGCCGCTGCAGAGTCTCAGCCGCTCCCGCCGGCCGCCGGGCTCCGCTGACTCCAGAGGGCTCCGCTGGCGGCGCGGTTCCTCTGCCCGCGCTGCTCCCGGACCCGTAGCTCGGGCGCCTCCCGCTGCGGCACAGCTGCCCGCTGCTCAGGTTTCCGCGGTGGCGCGGCTCATGCCCCCGGGCGCGGGGCCCGCAGGCCGGCCGGCCGCCTCTGGGAACTAGGCCCCCGGGGGCGGCGGCGGCCGGACCATGGCGCGGAGACCCGGGGCGCCGGCCGCCTGCGGGGAGGAGTTCTCCTTTGTCAGCCCTCTGGTCAAATACCTGCTCTTCTTCTTCAACATGCTCTTCTGGGTGAGTATTGGGGATCGAGGGGGTGCCCCGGGAGAGTGGAGTGGGCTGCCCGCGGCAAAGAAGGGGCAGTCGGGATGCCCGGTGCCAGGCGAGCGTGGTGAGCGGCACTGCCTAGTTTTCTGGGCCAATGGTACTTTGGGGGAATTTATCCTGGGGAGAGACACCACAGTGGCGCTGTGTTTGCAGGGGGTTTTGGAAAGAGGGAGAATTCAGTAAAGACATGGCATTTATTGAACGAGGGTCTGTCAGGCCCTCAGGGTGGGTTCAGGGGAGGAGCAGGTTTTCCTGTTGGCCCAAGGCAGACCCATGATCACGTTCATGATTGGGACTTGATTGGGACTTTCAGTCCTGAGCGCTGGGAGGCCCGGCTGGCAAAGGAAGAAGAGGAAGGGAGGGAAAAATCCAAGCCTCCCTTCCCCCTTGCCTCAGAGAGAGAATGGGTTGAGGGGCTTCATTTCTTCCTTTTGCAGGCCTCTGGTGGTCCCTCGCCCCAAAGGCTGAGAAGAATGGCCTCCAGGTGTAGATGTCTTGCCTGTCTTTCTCATAGCAACACTACCCCACTTTGCCCGCTCCTCTTCCTCAGGACCAAACTACCCTCCTCGGATCTGACAGTCTTCAGCTTCTTTGAGTAGAACTTCGTGTTGTGCTGAAAGCCCGGGGGGGTGCGGGGGGGGGTCTTTTCAGAATCTTTTTCTTGGGGGTGGAAAAGTGAAAAAAGTATCGTACTGGGGCGGGCTCCAGACACTTGGGTGTATTCTCATCCCCACTCTGCCATTAATTGTTGGCTTGACTGACCTAGGCAAATATGTTCACATCTGCAGGCCTTAGTTCCCTCTGCCATAAAACCAAACCCAGTATGACCAGGAGTGGCAGAAATACTCTGTGGGAATTGAGGATTCAGCTGGACTAGATCATGAATAGTTACCTCAATCCAGTTTTGTGGCTAGAGTGTCCCTGGGCCCCTTGGGATTTGGGAACATAGGGAGGTCCTTCCTCCATTCCTGGGTTTCTCTTCCAGCTCCTTCCACACCAGCGCTGCTGCTCTGGGAACCCATCATCCTTGCCCACCTCAGCCAGAGATCTAAAGCCCAGTCTTACAGGAGGAAAAAATCTTGAGTCTAAAATATGTTTCCTAAGAGAGGGAACAGACCAGTGCTGGAAAGGTTTCACGGGGGCCATGGGGTGAAGGGCAGACACAAAGTACATAAGTGCTGGCCTGTTAGGACAAATGAAGAAATCCCAGAGGGCGGTGCTGACAGCTTACTCTCAGCCATTGTATTCCTGGGAAAAATAAAATTTGGGCTCCTATCAAATTCTCAGTTTTAGAACTAGAAAAAAATTTAGAAGACATTTTGTAGTTGAAGCATAGAGATGTTAAATGTTTTGTCCAAAGTCCAACAGCTGGTTAGCAGTGTTGTTCCAGTGACTTTTCTACTGGACCACAGTGCCTATAGGGGAAGTCCTTGGCCCAGGTGGCTGCTACTGTAGCTGGGGTATTGGCAGGATTAGTAGTTAACCAGTCAACCCAAGTTCCCATGGTCTAGGTTCTGCTTCAGCTGGAGGTTAGGGAAAGACAGAAGAAAATCCCCCACTACTCCTCTGGGGGCTGTACTAAGGGAAACTCCCCACCTATAGGCGAGTATCAGTGAAACCTCTTACAAGCTGAGTGTGCCAGGCCAGTAACATGCCATCCTCAGAGCCAGCACTAGCATCCCAGAGACCTCAGGGCCTCATTCTGACTTCTTCTGTCAGACAAGACTGTCTCCTTTGGAGCCATTGGCACCTCACCCTTATCTGTGCTCCCTAGTGACAACAGCTGGGTGCATCTGTTACACTTGTGTTTCTGGTCTTTTCTTATACTTTTTTTTTCTTTTTTTAACTTCACTACCCCCCTTTTTTGAGACAAATGACTTTGGGAGGTTGCAGCCAGGAATTTGGCTCTATGGAACCATTTATCTTGGTAAAAATGCTTCATTCAGGGTCAGAGAACTTGGCTAGTCAAGCTAGCAGCACCCCAAACTAGAGTAGAGCCCCTTCTTGGCCCTCCTGTAGACTCATTAAAAAGTCAGAGGTTCTAGGAAAACCATAACACAGGACAAGAGCCCCAGTTTCTTTCTGGCACCAATTTACTGGTGACTCTAAGCCAATGTATCTGTCTTTTTGCCCTTCATCTTTCCCCTCTAAAGGAGAAAAATTTTCTGTCTTGGTGAACTATTAAAAGATGAGTAAATCACTTTGGGGACTGTTTTTCATTCTTCAAGACTAGGACTAGATCTAAGAACGAATCTCTCTATGTCCCGGTCTCCCTGGGACATTGCCTTTTCTAAGGGACAGTACTTTTCAGGCATTACTGAATGTCACTTCTCCTCCATGCCCAGAACTGCAGTGACATTCCACATGCAGTTCCAGTCCAACTGGAATAAAGGGCTGCTCCTCCAGATCAGGGGGTTACCTTTCTTCTCTTTGCCTCTTCAGGACTATATACTGTGTTTTCTGTTTTGCTGAATGCCACCATCCTAATCAAATTCTCCTCATCTACTCAGAAGCACCCATGGATGGGACCATCAGCTCACACCCTTTGCAGACAAAGTGCACATTCTGGCCAGCTTCTTGGGTTGCTATGTAGGGGTGAATGTGTCGGTGCCTGGAACACATTAGGAAAGTGGCCAACATCTCCTGGGCACACATTTGGTGGTGGCAGTGGCAGTGACTACCTCTGCTGCCATTCTAGGAGCTTCGCCTCTGGGGGCATTTGGAGTCTGACTCAGAAAGCTGCTGGCTCCTTTGAGTGTTCATGTTTCAAATCTCACTTCCCCTTTGGCCTAGGAGTTCTAATTTTCTTCATGCCCAGGTTGCTGGGTTACTGATTGTTGAGATCCCATGGCCTAGAATAATTGCTCTAAGATCCTAGAAGTTGTGTTTAAATATTTCAGTTAGGCAGTAGCTGCCTTTCCTCATGTCCCTTTCTTGGATAGCTCTGCACAGAGATAAGACATTGGGGTGGTACAAGCCTTATAAGCCTTGGGCATATGTTGTCAGGAATATTATCAGTGCTGCCACCTCCTTCCTTGCTGGTCCTGTTTCCTTCCCACCCAGGGTAGTAGTTGCATGGCTTTTGAGTCAGGCAGAGCCCAGAAGCTCAGTCCTTCAGTCCCTTTGTCTCAGCCAGGCATCCTTGGTGGCTATGCCTCAAGGCTCCCATGGCATCTTATGTATACTTTGATGGTCACATCACTTACCTGTGCTGCAATTGTGTGTTTATTTATCAGTCTCTTCCTCTAGACTTTGGGCTTCTGAGAATAGGCACTGCCCTATTCCCCTTTGCATTTGCAGTGCCTATCTGTGTTTGTCAGAAACTGGGTATTTATTGAATGGTGAATGAGAGAACACCTCCCACAGGACACAGGCAAAATACCCTCCCTCCCTCATGGACACTGATCCAGCACAACCTGGGGTCCTTAAGCATTCTTGGTGGTGTGGTACCCAACCATGTTCTCTTAAATGGGTCCTGTGGCCTGGCACCCCTCTCTTTAGCCAGGGGAGAAAAAGTGGCAGACATCCCCTCCAGCATCTCCTCTGAGCCACATGTAATTGCTACCTATAACATCAGAATTTTTTCACTTCCACTACAGCATGTACGGACCCTCATTCAGGTTCTCCCCGGGCTGACCCAAGCCACTGGTGAGACATCTTCCTCAAGAAGTCCACTCTCCCATCCAGGACCGCTCTATGGGAAGTGCTCAGAATCACTCCAGACCACCTGCAGTACCATCTTGTCACCTGGTCTAGAACCATTAGGAAGTAACCAGGCGGCTCGGCGTCTGTGCCTCAAAGGGCTAAGGCGCCAGCCATGTACACCTGAGCTGGCGGGTTCGAATCCAGCCCCGGCCCGCCAAACAACGACAGCTGCAACCAAAAAATGGCCGGGTGTTGTGGCGAGCGCCTCTAGTCCCAGCTACTTGGGAGGCAGAGGCAGGAGACTCGCTTGAGCCCAGGAATTGGAGGTTGCTGTGAGCTGTGATGCCACGGCACTCTCTCCAGGGTGACAGCTTGAGGCTCTGTCTCAAAAAAAAAAAAAAAGGAAGTAACCAGGCATCAAGCCTAAACCCCCTTCTAAGGAGCCACTCAACCCCCTCTGCTCCCCCACAATTCCAAATACCCCAGAGGCAGAGCTTACCTCCTCCCTCTTCCTTTCTACCTTCCCCATACACCAGACTGACTTCAATAACTGAAGTAGCCGGATTCTTTTTATAAAAACACAAAATAGCCAGGCATGGTGGCGGGAGCCTGTATTCCCAGCTACTTGGGAGGCTGAGGCAAGAGAATCGCTTAAGCCCAGGAGTTTGAGGTTGCTGTGAGCTATGACCCCCACGGCACTCTACCAAGGGTGACAAAGTGAGACTGTCTCAAAAAGAAAAAAAAAAAATGCACACACACACAAAAATGCCAAGTACTGAAAATGAAGGTAAGAACCATACCCTTTGCAATGCAGGTCACATGCATGCCTTCTTAACTCTCTCTTAGCTCTGTTTGCCTTGTAACAAGTAGGAAATCATAAACTTCAAGCAGCCTTTTAAAAGAATAAAAGAAAACCTAGAGTGCCTCTCAGAGTCTGGGCAGTAGACTGCCAGTCACTCCAGGGCAGAGGGTTTGAATGTATATACTGCCGTGAGCCCTCGGGGACTTCCCTTCTTCATTCATAACGTTAGAAAACCAAAACCGGGCTGGTGGCCCGTAGCACAGTGGTTATGGTACCACCACATACACTGAAGGTGGCAGGTATGAGCCTGGCCCAGGCCAGCTAAACAATAGCAACAACAACAACAAAAATAGCCAGGCGTTGTGGTGGACGCCTGTAGTCCCAGTTACTTGGGAGGCTGAGGCAAGAGTATCACTTAAGCCCAAGAATTGACAGTTGCTGTGAGCTGTGACGCTACGGCACTCTACTGAGGGTGACATAGTGAGATGCTGTCTCAAAAAAAAAAAAAGAAAGAAAGAAAAAAAGGAAACCAAAACCAGCCATGGCCTGAGGAAGATGCCAAAAGCTTGGCCCCAGACATTGGCTAGGAAAGAGTCTTGTGGACTCCTCCACTCTAGTGGGACAGTACCATCCAATCCAGAGGGAGAAGGCTGAGAATCAGTTTCCCACAGACAGCTGCCTCTTCAGAAATCCAGGAAGAGCAGTGCGAGGGTGACCACAGAAGGACTAGCACGTGAAGATCCTGGTTAGGGAGAGAGAGCACCCTGCTTTGGGTCTAGCAGGCTGTGACTTCTTTGATTTCATACAGAAGAACAGAAAGGCCCGAGAAACCAGAGGTGGAGGGCCCTCCCTCTGAGTAGGGACACGGTCTGATTCCCATACAGGGAACCACTCTACCCTCAGCTGTCCCCCACCACCATCTTCAAAATAAGAAGGAAAGCGATTTGGGGAAGTCGGGGGACTCTGAGCCAGTTCCCCTGCTTCTTGCAGCCTGGACTTCGGCATGTGGAAGACAGACAAGACCAGGGCTTTCCCTCTGAGGCTGCTCGGACTGGCAGGCCCTGTGTGCTGTGCTGTGTCTTCCCTTTTCAGGGTGCTGTTTGAGGGACTTCCCTCTAGGCCACATGCCAGACTCCGCCACCACATTATCGCCGCCCCCAGTGCTATCTTCCTTCCCCTGCTTGAACCCACCCCGTTTGGAGATTACCAGCTGCTCCCCAAGCAAACTTGAGGCAGCTGCTTCTTCCCACCTCCTGTGATGGCAGAGGTGAATGCACTATATCCTGGGGTTGCTGTGAGGCACAGACCAGAAGGCAGGCATGTGGCTGAGGTCATAAGGCTTTGCGGACATCTGGACCTAGGTTCCAGTCTCACTTCAGCCACTCACTGAGTGAACTGTAGAAAGTTGCTTGAATTTTCTGAACATAAGTTCTATGAAATGGAGCCTGGTGCCTTCTTGGGGTTGTGGTCAGGCTTAAGTGAGATAGCATATTACATATATAAAGCATTTGCCAGTGCCTGGTGTTTAGCACTCAACAGAAAGTAGCTACTACTATTGTTGTTGAAAATAGATCCTAGAGGTCACCTGTTGGGGGTGAACTTGGAGGCCTAGGCTGATCAATCTTCCAGGGAGGACAAAAGAGAGCAGATGGGGATTGAGTCTAGGTAAAGGCTGGGCATGTCTTGTGCCTATAATCCAAGCACTTTGGGAGGCCAGAGTGGGAGGAGTCCAATCTAGGTAAGGGCCAGGCTTTGCCGAATGCGCTTTGCTCACCATTAGCTCACCATTCCCACCATTAGCTTGAGGGAGCTGATAACTAATAATGTCTTTATATTTTCTAGTTTACAGAGAAATTTCACATATATTGTAGGAACAGAGCCCCACTGTTGTCTCTGAAGGCCTCCTCTACATGCTCTCCTCAGGGCTTGTCATACCACTTTGGTTTTAAGGTGCAATCCAGTGGAAATGGACTCTAGGAGCTGATTTGCCTGTAATTATTGACATTTGGGTTTGACAGCCAGGAGAACAACTCTTGTTTGGTACCTGCAACCATTCCTTTCTTAGTGCTGATGACCCTGAAGTTAGTATCTTAGGGACTAGAGTAATGGTTTTGTTTTGTTTTTTCACAAATACCAAATCATGACTAGATTTTCCCAGTATGCAAGAAAAAAGTTAAGATAACTGAGAGCATTTTCTCCATATTCTGTTTTTTTCCTATGAACCCTGGCAGCTGCAGCTGTTAATCTGCCAGCAAGTGCTAGCAAAAGGCAAAGGGAAGAGGACGAGGAGCAAATGAATATTATGGAAAACTAGGAAACAGTTTATTTAGAGTACACTGTATGGTCTTATGAGACTCAGAGACCTACATCTAACAGCTACATTTCTGTTAGTAAATTTATTTCTTATTGCCATGACAAAAAAGTACTATGTTGTATTTCTTCACAGTACACTAAGAAGTTTATAACAGTGTCTGTGTAATATTTCTATCACAAACGTGTACTCTTAATCTAATGGTGAGAAAACAACCAGACAAAGCCAAATTGGAGGACATAGTGTAAGATAATTGGCTAGGACTTATAAAAAAATGTCAGTGTCCAAAAAATTATCTATTTAGAACCGTTAGACATTGCTAGTGAGGATATAAAATGGTGCTGTTACTGTGGGAAACAGTTTGGCAGGTCCTTAAAAAATTAAACATGGGCTCGGCACCTGTGGCTCAACGGGCTAAGGTGCCAGCCACGTACACCTGAGCTGGTGGGTTCGAATCCAGCCTTTGTCGTTTGGGCCCACCAAACGACAATGACGGCTGCAACCAAACAATGGCCAGGCATTGTGGTGGGCACCTGTAGTCCCAGCTACTTGGGAGGCGGAGACAAGACACTTGCTTAAGCCCAGGAATTGGAGGTTGCTGTGAGCTGTGATGCCACCACACTCTACCCAGGGTGACAGCTTGAGGCTCTGTCTCAAAAAAAAATTAAACATGGAATTACCATATGACCCAGCAATTCTACTCCTCAGTATATACCTGAATAAATTGAAAACAGGTATTCAAACCAAAACTTGTACACAGATCTTCATAGCAGTCCTATTCACAACAGCTAAAAGATGGAGACAACTCAAATGTCCATCGATGGATAAATGGATACACAAATTGGGCTATATCCACACAATGGAATATAATTCAGCCATAAAAGGAAATGAACTTGTGATACACATTATAACATGGATGAACCTTCAAAACATTATGCTAAATGAAAGAAAGAAGCCAGACAGAAAGGGCCACATATCGTGTGATTGTATTTATAGGAAATGTCTGCAAAAGGCAAATACATAGAGACAGAAAGCAGATTTGTGGTTACCAGGGGTTGGGGGAAGGTGAGAGAGAGGGTAGAGGAAATGTGGAGTGACTGTTTAATGGAGACAGGGTTTTCATCAGCTCAAGGACCTGATAGCAGTGATGGTTGCACAGCAATTTACTGTGTACTGAGGGCTACCTCACTGTATACTTTAAAATGTTTACACTGGTACATTTTGTATTATATGTATTTTACCACAGATTTTTTTTTTTTTTTGAGACAGAGCCTCAAGCTGTCACCCTGGATAGAGTGCCGTGGCATCACAGCTCACAGCAACCTCCAATTCCTGGGCTCAAGCGAGTCTCCTGCCTCTGCCTCCCAAGTAGCTGGAACTACAGGCGCCCACCACAACGCCCGGCCATTTTTTGGTTGCAGCCATCATTGTTGTTTGGCGGGCCCGGGCTGGATTCGAACCTGCCAGCTTAGGTGTACGTGGCTGGCGCCTTAGCCCAGTGAGCCACAGGCGCCGAGCCTTTACCACAGATTTTAAAACCACTGTCTTGAAAAACCAAAAACATAGGAGGAAAATTAAAGAGAAAGAACAAAAGCTGAGAGAGAGTGTTCCGGGCTAAAGGAGATTTAATCACTAAATACATGATCTTTGATCAGATCCTGGGTCAGAAAAAAAAATAAATAAATAAAACAGTTACAAAGGACAATGTGAGGATAATTGAGGAAAGTTAGATATTGGCTGTAACTTAGGTAGCAGTAATAATATATTACTGTAGTAAGGTGAAATCTATCATGTACACCAACAGAGCACTGTGGCTTCCCAGTGCTCTGCTGTTTGAACAATCTTAAGATCCACTCCCTAAAAAAAAAAGATGTGATTGAGGGGCAATCACCCTAATTAAATTTAGTGAAATGGTGTGCAAGCGAACTCCAGCTTAAGAAAATCTAATATTTAAAAATGTAGATGTAAGGGCTCAGCACCTGTAGCTCAGTGGTTAGGGCGCCAGCCAAATGCACCGAGGCTGGCAGGTTTGCACTCAGCCCAGGCCAGCTAAAACAATGACAACTGCAACAACAACAACAAAAATAGCTGGTATTGTGGCAGGCGCCTGTAGTCCCAGGTAGTTAGGAGGCTGAAGCAAGAGAATCGCTTAAGCCCCAGAGTTGAGGTTGCTGTAAGCTGTGATGCCACAGCACTCCACCCAGGACAACATAGTGAGACTCTGTCTTAAAAAAAAAAAAAATGTAGATTTAAGGCTGGGCCTGGTGGCTCACACCTGTAATCCTAGCACTTTGGGAGGCTGAGGCTGGAGTATTGAGGCCAGGAATTCCAGACTTGCCTGAGCAAGAGCGAGACCCTGCCTCTACAAAAAATAGAAAAATTAGCTGGGCATAGTTGTATGCGTGCCTATAGTCTCAGCTACTTGGAAGGCTAAGGCAGGAAGATCACTTGAGCCCAGATTGGAGGTTGTAGTGAGCAATGGTGGCTGTTGTGACTGTCATCTGTCACAACATAATGGAACCGACATTCATTACTTTAAATGAAATAAGCCAGATACACAAAAGACAAATACCACATGTTGGGAGCTAAAAGAGTGGGTTTTCTGGAGATAAAGAGTAGAGCAGTGGTTCTCAACCTTCCTAATGCTACCACCCTTTAATACAGTTCCTGTGGGTCGCAACCTACAGGTTGAGAACCACTGGAGTAGAGTGATAGTTAACAAAGGCTAGAAAGTATGGGGATGGGGGGATGAAGAGAGGTTAGTTTATGGGTACAAACATACAGTAAGATAGAAGGAATAAATTCTAGTCTTTAATAGCACTTGTGGGAGGGACGATAGTTAACAACAGTATATTGTATATTTCAAAATAGCTAAAAGAAAAGATTCAAAATGTTTCTAATGAAAAGAAATGATCGGCTCGGCGCCTGTGGCTTAACGGGCTAAGGCGCCAGCCACATACACCTGAGCTGGCGGGTTCGAATCCAGCCCGGACCCGCCAAACAACAATGATGGCTGCAACCAAAAAATTGCCGGGCGTTGTGGCGGGCGCCTGTAGTCCCAGCTACTTGGGAGGCAGAGGCAAGAGACTCGCTTGAGCCCAGTAATTGGAGGTTGCTGTGAGCTGTGATGCCACGGCGCTCTATCCAGGGTGACAGCTTGAGACTGTCTCAAAAAAAAAAAAAAAGAAAAGAAAAGAAATGATCAGCTGGGTGCGGTGGCTCATGTAATTCTATCACTCTGGGAGGCTGAGACAGTTGTTTAAGCTCAGGAGTTCCAGACCAGCCTGAGCAAATGCGAGATCTCTAAAATAGCCAGGCATGTGGTAGGTGCCTGTAGTCCTAGCTACTAGGGAGGATTGCTTGAGCCCAAGAGATTGAAGTTGCTGTGAGCTGTGACACAACGGCACTTTACCCAGGGAACAAAGTTAGATTCTGTCTCAAAAATAAAAAAATAAGTGCTCTCTTCTCTTTTCTCCCCCCTCTTCCCCGTGTGTCTCTGTCTCTCTCTCCCCCCTCCTCCTCTCTCTACTTTCTCTCCTCTCTTCCCCCGTCTCTCTCTTCCTCTTTTCCCTCCTCCTTAATGCTGCTCTTCCCCCACCAATAAAGGCCTTTCGTACAAGCAAAAAAAAAGAAAGAAAGTGATGGATATTCTAAATACCCTTATTTGATCATTTCACATTGTATCAAAATATCACATATATTCCATAGATATGTACAATTTATATGTGTCAAGAAAATTTTTTTTTAATTTTTCAAAGATAGTATAGACAGTTACTCTATTTCCTATTCTCAGTTTTTCCTGTTATTAATGTATTATGATACATTTGTTACAATTAATGGCATTATCATTATGGTCCTTACTTTATTCATATTCACTTAGTTGTTTATTTTGTTATTGTTGGGGTTTTTTTTGAAACAGGATCGAACTCTGCTGCCTAGGCTAGGGTACAGTAGCATAATAATAGCTCATTGCAAGCTCGGACTTTTAGGCTCAAGTGATGCCTCAGCTTTTCAAGTAGGTGAGACTACAGGCACCCACCACCACACCCAGCTAACTTTTCTAATTTTTGTAGAGATAGGGTTTCACCATGTTGCTCAGGCTGATGTCAAATGACCCTCCTGCCTCAGCCTCCCAAAGTGCTAGGATTATACTTGTCCGATTTTTTCTCATGATTTTACTGGAGATATAAGTTTGGGGAAGAAAGATTGCCGAGGTAAAGTACGATTTTTGTTACATCATATAGGATTATAGGTACATCACTGTACCTAGCATATGTCCTTAGTTTTTTGTTTTTTGTTTTTTTGAGACAGTCTCACTATGTCACCCTCAGTAGAGTGCTGCGGCGTCACAGCTCACAGCAACCTCAAACTCTTGGGCTTAAGCAATTCTCCTGCCTCAGCTTCCCAAGTAGCTGGGACTACAGGCACCCACCACAATGCCTGGCTATTTTTTGTTGCAGTTGTCATTGTTTAGCTGGCCTGGGCCGGATTCGAACCCACCAACCTTGGTATCTGTGGCCAGCACCCTACCCACTGAGCTATAGGTGCCACTTATTTCCTTAGTTTTTATTTAACGTTCTTCTTTTGTTCCAGGATTCCATCCAGGATAACGCATTACATTTAGTTGTCATGTCTCCTTAGTGTCCTGTTGTCTGTGACAATTTGTCAGATTTTCCTTGTTTTTGATGGCCTTGACAATTTGGGGCAGGTGTTTTGTATAATTAGTCTTTTTACTGAAACTTGTCCGATTTTTTCTCATGATGTTACTGGAGATATAAGTTTTGGGAAGAAAGATTGCCGAGGTAAAGTACGATTTTTGTTACATCATATCACATCATACCAATGATTCATCCACATCACCAGTGTTGATGTTGACCTTGATCACCTGGCTTGAGGTATTATCAGGTTTCTTCTCCATGGTATAGTCTTCCCCTCACACACATCTTTCCCATACTGTGCTTTTTGGAAAAAGTCACTCTACACCGTAGGAGTAAGGAATTATGTTCCATCTCACTGAGGAGAGCATTATCATTTAGAATCTACATAAATCATTTAGAATTCTTCTGCATGAAAGATTTGTCTTTTCTCCCCTACTTACTGGGTATTTATTCAGTAAGTCATTTATTTATATCAGCATGGACTCACATACATGTATTTTATACTTGGGTTAGTTCAATACTTTTTTATTTATATTGATGCTCAAATTATTCCAATCTTGGGCCTTGGGAGCTCTTTCAATTGGCTCCCTTATCCATTTGGCACACTCACATTGATGTGGGTATTGAGGTGGGGGCTTTGTTTTTGAGCATCTCCTTATTTTATGGGACTATAAAATGCTCCAAGCTCATCTTGTGTATTTGTGTATTTCTGGGATGCCCCAGTCCCAGAACCAGCCATTTCTCCAAGGAGTCCAGTGGATAGCTATTTTTACTACAGGGTGATTACTCTCCTTACATAAGGATAAAAGTACTGATGCATGCAAATTACTTTATGTAATTTGATTGACAACTTATCAGGAACATATATTATGCTAAAAGCTAGACTTAGCCATTTAAAAAATTATATCCTTTTAAAAGTTTCTTGCTAAGCTTCATTCTAGCCAGAAGGTGAAAAGCCATCCTAAAAAGTATCTTCATCTCCATCCTCATTGTGAAAGGAGGTCATTGGTGATGTTGTGGGGCGTTCTCAGGATTTTGCAACAAATCTGATATATTCTGATATAATAGAAAGGGTACCAGAATGAGATTGAAAAATTGGATTTAGTCCACATATTGCTACTGCGCCCATATGCACGTGGTCAAGTCTCACTTCCACTCTTTTAGTATCATCTCTAAAGAGAGATGAGGCGCCAACCCCACTTTAAAAGTTATGTTCACCTCTAAAATGTGATGGTAGCCAGGCATTGTAGCTTACACCTGTAATCTCAGAGCTTTGGGAGGCAGAGGTGGGAGGATTGCTTGAGGGTAGAAGTTCAAGGCCATCTTGAGCAACATCTCTACAAAAAATAGAAAAATTAGCCAGGTGTGATGGTACACTCACCCATTTAAAAAATCATATCCTTGTAAAAGTTTCTAGCCAAGCTTCATTCTAGCCAGAAGGTGAAAAGCCATCCTAAGAAAAGAAGTAGACACTCAGGAGGCTGAGTCAGGAGGATCACTTGAGACCAGGAGTGTGAGCCTGAAGTGAACTATGACTGCACCACTACACTGCAGCCTGGGCAACAGAGCCAAAAGGAAGGAAGAGAAGGAAGGAAGGAAACAGGGAGAGAGGGAGAGGATGTTCTGTTACCAGCAGCATCACTAACTGTGGTGTGCCAGTAGCTGTTAGGAACCCAGGGTGGGAAGTGAGAGCAGGAATGGAAGTATGCAAGGTCCACCTGTGAAGTGCAGAATTTGAGAGCTCAGGGGAGAGGCATCATTAATGATCATATTAAATATTAACAATAATATTAAATTATTAATCTTGATTTTAATGTAGCCTGCCTCTTCTGCTCTAAATCCCCAGCTAATTTTGCTTTAGGCTTATAGGTTTTCAAACTTGGCTGCACATTGGAATCACCTGGAACTCATTCAGAAATACTGTTGCCTGCATCCCGGTGCCAAAGATTCTGATCTCCTTGCTCGGGGGTACAGCCTAGGCATTGAGAGTGGTTTAAGTTTCCCCAGCTACACTCCCAAACCCCCAGGTGATTCTAATGGCAGCCAAGGTTGAGAACCACTGCTTTAGGCTATAAACGCTAACTACCTAGCACATAGTTTGTAGCTTCCCACAGTTGTACACAGTAGCTGATGAACTGGATTTGGATAGTGTGTTAGTTTCTATTGGTGCTGTAACAAATTACCACAATCTTATTGGCTTAAAACAACATGAATTTATTTTCTTATATTTCTGGAGGTCAGATGTCCAAAACAGATCTCACAGGGCTTAAGTCAAGGTCTTAGGCAGCGTCTGTAGCTCAGTGAGTAAGGCGCTGGCCCCATCTACCAAGGGTGGCGGGTTCAAACCCAGCCCCAGCCAAACTGCAACAAAAAAATAGCCGGGTATTGCAGCAGGCGCCTGTAGTCCCAGCTACTCAAGAGGCTGAGGCAAAAGAATCTTGTAAGCCCAAGAGCTGGAGGTTGCTGTGAGCTGTGATGCCACGGCACTCTACTGAGGATGACAGAGTAAGACTCCATCTCTAAAATAAATAAATTAATTAATTAAATAAAATAAAATAAAGGTCTCAGCAGTGCCGCATTCCTTCTGAAAGTTCTAAGGACAAGTCGCCTGCTTGCCAGCCCCAGCTTTTAGAGGTGACGCACATTCTGTGATTCAAGGCCCCACATCACTCACCTCTGCTTCCATTGCCATATCTCCTTCTCTGACTGTGACCCTCTTGCCTCTTTCTTATAAGGTCTTTCATGATTATATTGGCCCCTTGTGGATAATCTCCCCATCTTAATCCTTAATCACATTTGCAAAGTCCCTTTGGCCATTGTAAGGTAACATATCCACAGGATCCAGGAATTAGGACATGACATCTTCGGGGGAAAATTATCCAACCCACCACAAATAGAGAAACTGCTGTGATTACAACATAAACAGAATTAAGTTACCCTGAGATGTGCAGTTTATCTTTCCTTTGCCTTTTTTGTCTTAGCTGCATTAGGGTTTAACTAGAGACCATCTCTGTGGAAAGTTACATACCCTGTTGAAAATTTAACCTGTGAAAACACAGTAAAGATGTGGGAGCAACAGAAATAAAGAGCAGATACATAATTTTAAATGGTTCAGTAAAATGGCATTCAGAACTGTGATTGGCAGTGGTGAGTTTGAAAAGGCAAAGATGCTCACTCATGCTGGCAGAGGGCTGGCCTCCAGGCCTGGGAGACGACTGACATGTCTTTTGTGTGGTTTCCCTGCTTCCCCTGTGTTCCCTGGGCCTGGTTGTGCTGTGGGACCAGAAACCAGCTGGCACCTCCAGCCCCACACACAACTCTACTAACAGCTTCCTCTCTCCTGGACAAAGAATATGAGGGCTGGTGGGTGACACATTGGGTCCTTGAACAGAGGCAGGGTCAAATGATGAGGGTTGAAGAGAGGGAGCTCTACCTATAGGCAGAGAAGTCCTAAAAGATGTGGTTTTAGATGAGGGTTTGCCGTTTACTGCTGAATGCACTTGCCCTTCCCTTCCAGATGGCAGAGGACCTTCATAAAAGAAGCCTACAAGGAAAAACGTCTTTCTACTGAGGCATTAGTTTGACCTGTTCTAAGGGCTCAGCTCCCTTCTCCCACCAAATCTCGAAGTGGCTCTTTCCAGCTGGCTTCTGTAAGAATAGTAGAGACTAGCCAGCCCCTTCCTTCCCCACTGAGTTGGTCAAGTCCCTGCTGCTGAGAACGCTCTCCTGCCAGCTTGGCCCTATCTATCGCCATGGCAACAGCCAGCTGCTGCTTAGCACCAGCCTGGAGGCTGGGCACAGAGAAAGGATAGCCAAGGGAGGCACACACTGAGGTGTCCTCACTCCTGGAGGCCTGGGGGGATACAGAACGCTTATTTGGGGACTCCAGGTAGTCTGTGATGGGTTTGTTTTCTCAGGGAGAAGCCACAACATTTGAAAGGCTTGATGTCCTCTTATTCCTCCACACTGTATAGATAAAGTTCCTTTGCCACAGTAGCTCCAGTACTGAGGCAGTTCTTTCACATTGGAACGCACTTTGCTCTTGTACTTGACACCATAATGACTTCCAAGAAGGTTACAGAGTTGGGAGTATACCGCTGCTTGGGCCTGCTTTAGATATAAGACCTGCCCTTTGATGTAGATGGATTAGAATTCAAAACTTCCACCGGACAAGTTAACTCTTATGAATGATAGGTAATATGTACTGTCAGGCATTGTGTTATATGCTTTCCATGCATTATATTATTTGATTCTCACAGTAATCTTGTTAGATGTAGTTGTTTGTTTGTACTTAATTCTCATTCTTCAGATACAGAAACATGCTCAGAAAATTTGCCCCACATAAGCCCAAATTTGACTCACTCTGAAGCCCATGTTCTTTTTTTTTGAGACAGAGTCTCACTGTTACCCCAGGCTAGAGTGCTGTGGTGTCATAGTTCACAGTAACCTCAAACTCATGGGCTCAAGTGATCCTCTTGCTTCAGCTTCCCAAGTAGCTGGGACTACAGGCACATGCCACCATGCCCGGCTAATTTTTCTATTTTTAGTAGAGACGGGATCTCACTCTTGCTCAAGCTGGTCTTGAACTCCTGAGTTCAAGGGATCCTCCCACCTCGGCCTCCTACAGTGCTAGGATTATAGGCATGAACCACCACACCCAGCCTGAAGCCCATGTTCTTAATCACTGTTCTATACTAACCTTATATTGATTTAATCTCTTCATCTATAAAATTGGGGACATAGCAACCTCCCAAGATAATTGTGTTGTGAAGATTGAATGAAATAATTTGGTAAAAGTATCCCATGGAGGTAAAGCACTAGCAGATACTCTCAGCTATGTTTCTGGGGAGGAGAAAGATGCTTGCACCTCTGAGTCCTAGGGAAGTCGTCTCCCTCCTGCTTTCCTAGAAAGTTACTCATGGCATTCAGAGCTCTGGTTTCCAAAATCTCAGAGCCTGATTCATTCCCTGTCTTCACAGGTGATTTCCATGGTGATGGTGGCTGTGGGAGTTTACGCGAGGCTAATGAAGCACGCAGGTGAGCGTGGGTCTCCCTCGACCTCCCCAGGACTCTGGCCATGCCCCTTCTCTTCCTCCTTCAGCCCTGGCCCTCTTACATGCCCTCCTGCATAAGCTGTGGTGCGCAAGAAGGCGGCCTCCTTGAAGCCAAATCTTAGTGGTCTACTTAGGTGTCAGACCTCCCCTACCAGTTCACCTGGATTTCCCTGAGCCCCCATGAGTCTTCCATGTTAAGCTTAGGAGTGTCTGAGAAAGAAGGGAGGCCTCTGGAAGCAGAGAATAATCAAGGGCTTTAGCTCCTCCCTAACTCTGTCCCGGAGAAACTCAACCTCCATTCCTGCACAGTCTCCAGGAAACAGAATCTGCAAAGCTGGTGAGCCTAATACCATTTTAATTCTTTTCTGGAGCGAAAGCAGCTCCTCCTCTCTTAAGCCCAGGAATAAAGGCTCTTACATTGTTAGTTCCTCAAATTAAATGGGCCCTTTTTCTCCCTGTGGGAGGTAGGTACCGCCTCCCTATAACCTTCACTAGACATACTGGAGATTCCCCACCCAAGGGAAGGAGAACAGTTTGGGGGCACCCTCCCACTCCATCTTTGAGTGCCCCTCCATGGGCACCAGGCACAGACCACAGGATGGCTCCTCCCCCAGAAGCAGCCCTGGCCTGCCTGGCGGTGGATCCTGCCATCCTGCTCATCGTAGTGGGCGTCCTCATGTTCCTGCTCACCTTCTGTGGCTATATTGGATCCCTCCGTGAGAACATCTGCCTCCTGCAGACGGTAAGTGGTCAATGGCCCCCACCAGAAAGGCCTCCCAATGCCGTTCCTATGGCTTTCTGTTTCCTCTGTCCCACCTTCCCCCAAGGCCTGTGCTGTCCACTTTCTCACTATAGAGTTCAGCCCCAGGTGACCCAGCACTGGGTGACCATCCCAGGACAATGTCCCAGAGGCAGCTGTCTTTCCCATGTGGGGGGCATCTGAGAGACGTGCCCAGTGACTGCCGAGGGAGGGGCTGCTGCCCAGAGTGATAACAGGAGTCTCCTCTTCCTGCCTGCTCCCCACAGTTCTCCCTCTGCCTCACCGCCGTGTTCCTGCTACAGCTGGCTGCTGGGATCCTGGGCTTCGTTTTCTCAGACAAGGTAACACTGGAAGCCCAGAGTTACCTCCTCAGCTGTGACCTGCCCATGTTTAGCCTGGTTAATTAACCACAGCACTCTTTCCCTTGAGAAACATCAGGCTGTGAAAGGTTCTCATTAGGAATGAATGAATGGCCCTTAAGGTCACCATATTGAGAATTTCAAGGTTTTAAGGTGTTTTCCTCTGACAGTCTAGGAGGCCTACAGGGAAGCAAATTCTGTGAACACAAAGTGAAAATAATTTACATAACTTTAATAGCAAATGACTAAGTAAAACTCAGTGACCAAGTGGGCCACAGACAACATGAGGAGCCTCTTATTTCTTTTTAAAATCATTTATTGAGGGGCGGTGCCTGTGGCTCAGAGGGTAAGGCGCCAGCCCCATATACCAAGGGTGGCAGGTTCAAACCCAGCCCCAGCCAAACTGCAACAAAAAAATAGCCAGGTGTTGTGGCGGGTGCCTATAGTCCCAGCTACTCAGGAGGCTGAGGCAAGAGAATCACCTAAGCCCAAGGAGTTGGAAGTTGCTGTGAGCTGTGACGCCACAGCACTCTACCAAGGGTTAATAAGTGTGACTCTGTCTCAAAAAAAAAAAAAATCATTTATTGAGATAAACAGAGGCAAAGAAGAGAGAAAAGAAAACAAGATTTTGAACAGTACTTACTGTATCTGGAAGTGGTCTGCCATTCAGTGACTGTCCTTTTCATTAAGAACCAGAATTCCTTTCCCAAAGGCCAGTGATTGCTAGGGGCATAGTATAGGACTACGGAAGGAAACTTTGAGAAAAGCAATGAAGCAGGAAGGGAGAGACCATGGTAGAAAATTATAAAATTAAGAGCCATTGAGTTAATTCAGAGTTTCCCAGTGTTCTGGCTTAGTAAGATCCTAAATTGATAAAAGTGTGTTTTAAGTCTAAAGAGATGCAATTCCCTAATGTCCACTAGAGGTCAGTACCTCAGCTCAGTAAGCCTGGTCTGCCAATTAAAAAGAAAAAAATTAGTTTCTCCACTTTGCATCCATCAGAAAATATTTTGTGATAGTAGTAGTTCAGAGGCAGATAAACATTGAATTGTCTTGTTGCTGTTGTTGTTGTTGTTGTTTTGAGACATGGTCTCATTCTGTCAACCTGAGTAGAGTGTGGTGGGATCACCGTAGCTGATAGCAACCTCAAACTTTTGGGCTTGAGCAATTAATCCTCTTGCCTCAGCCTCCCGAGTAGCTGGAACTACAGGTGCCCACCACAACGCCTGGGTAGTTTTTTTTCTATTTTTAGTAGAGATGGTGTCTCACTCTTGCTGGGTCTGATCTCGAACTCCAAGCTCAAGCAGTCCATCCACTAGGCTTCCAAGAGTTCTGGGATTACAGGTGTGAGCCACCATACCCAGCCCATTGGATTGTCTTGAAACATGGCTCCAAGAATCTCTGACAACAGGTCCAGCATTTCTCTTGCCTACTGGTACCTGAGGGCCCAGGGACACACAGGCTTTGGATTTGGCTCTCTTCCATCACTAGGACTTAGTTCTGATTTCAAGTTTGACTCAGCTGAAGAAGGATGATCACTGTCGACTGTTATTTATGCAGGAAGGTGCAAGTTAGGAATTAGTTCTAGGTCCTGATTCCCCACTCATGTCTCTGGCAGGCTCGTGGGAAAGTGAGTGAGATCATCAACAATGCCATTGTGCACTACAGGGACGATCTGGATCTGCAGAACCTTATTGATTTTGGCCAGAAGAAGGTATGGGCTAAGCATGGTGGGGTCAGCTAAAGATTGGGGGGTGGAGAAGATAAAAGTTAACTTCATCCCAAGAGATACTTCATCCTTTAGGCCTGTGGGCCTCTTCCTTAGCTGCCAGATAACAGATTCTGGGAAGGGATTTGTCAAAAAATCATACATAGCAGAGTGCTTTAAAAGTAGTTTTAACAGGCCAGGCGCCGTGGCTCATTCCTATAATCCTAGCACTCTGGGAGGCCGAGGTGGGTGGATGGCTTAAACTCACAGGTTTGAGACCAGCCTGAGCAAGAGCAAGACCCCGTCTCTAAAAATAGCCAGGCATTATGGCAGGTGCCTGTAGTCCCAGCTACTTGGAAGGATGAGGCAAGAGAATTGCTTGAGCCAAAGAGTTTGAGGTTGCTGTGAGCTATAACACCATGGCACTCTACCCAGGGCAACAGCTTGAGACTCCGTCTTAAAAAAAAAAAAAAGAAAAAGATCAATGTTGGGTTCCCTTTCCCCTGGTGCAATAGTCCTTGCCTTTAATATCCAGTTTGCTTTCATGGAGTAAGTATGGATTCACAATGTTGAAGATTCCCCCTGCTGTGTGTTCTCTATCTGGAGACAAGATTTTTCAGCACTGATCCTTTAATTATTTCTACTAGTATTTTTGAACATCTCCTTTTGCCAGACTCTGTGCTATACAGGACTACAAAGCTGAAAATTTCTCTCAAGAAACTTATAGGTGAATGTGTAAAACAAAATATATACACATTTGTAATACCAACAAGCACTTGGTAAGTTATAACAAGATATATAAAGTAATGAAATTCTAGGTGAAGGCATCTAGGAAGTTTGAGCTCAAGGTATCAAGGTTGTGCTTTAAACTTTAAGCATAACCTGAAATTACAAAGAGAAGCTTACCATAGACTTCTGACCACTCTGAGAATTCCCCTGGTGACCTCTGTGTTAAAGGTAGGTGATCCTTAACCTTTGGTGGGGTTTTGTCTCAGTTCAGCTGCTGTGGAGGGATTTCCTACAAGGACTGGTCCCAGAACATGTACTTCAACTGCTCAGAAGACAACCCTAGCCGTGAGCGCTGCTCTGTGCCTTACTCCTGTTGCTTGCCTATCCCTGACCAGGTGAGCAAACTTCTCACCTCTTTTCCCCCTGGGCATTGATCTGAGTTACAATTTTTTTTTTTTTTGCAGTTTTTGGCCGGGGCTGCTTTTGAACCCACCACCTCTGGTATATGGGGCCAGCACCCTACTCCTTTGAGCCATAGGTGCTGCCCTGAGTTACTTTTCAATTAGGGTAACTGATATCTGGGATCTCCATTCCCTAGCGTTACCAACCAATTTTGTAAGTCAGCTGTCAGGTGTTTTGCTTCACCCCAATCTGATGATTCTGTTAACCTTTCACTCCTCTAGCCCACATGGGGCTTCAGAAGGAGAAGATTTAAAGCGAGGAGACCTTGGCTCGGCGCCTGTAGCTCAACGGGCTAAGGCACCAGCCACGTACACCTGAGCTGGCGGGTTCGAATCCAGCCCGGGCCCGCCAAACAACAATGACGGCTGCAACCAAAAAATGGCCGGGCGTTGTGGCGGGCACCTGTAGTCCCAGCTACTTGGGAGGCGGAGACAGGAGACTCGCTTGAGCCCA